>OMPJ01045548.1:30395-62505 GCA_900312935.1 Carapus acus | reverse complement strand
AGACTGAAAATAATTGACACGGCTCAATTCAGAGGTGCAACTGAAATAATTTGCAAGCCACAAGTCCTTAAATCTTGTCACACTTTGAGATTAAAGATAAGCAGTTGAGCTACTGATATACACAAATCTTACTTATGTGCATGTGGAAATGTTGTGGTGAGATTCTGTCTGGTAAGTTAAGGCCTTTCGAGGCCTTCTTTACTTCAGATCATTTCTGACTTGCATATCGATGACTTGCATCCCACATTATGAACTGTGAAACCACGCAAGGTAGGCCAGGACAGCGTGGATACAAAAAGTTGTGTGACAATCTCTTCATTAGCTTAAGATTGTGCTGACAGAGCCGGTATCTCTCCGATATCCATTCCCTTGTATGGATACCGGAGATAATGTCCTCGCCTGCACAGTTAACCTCAAAGTTGTCGTCCTCCTGCTCCATGCAAATGAGGTACTTTTAAATGAAAAGTGACACATATTTGTGTGCAGCCACCACAACAGTTAAAAATGTCAATTCTGAAATTCAATAGGTTACAAAAACCATTGTCATAATAATAAAAATTGAGTGAGATGGCAGATTGCCAGGTCTTCATCACGGCAAACACAAGAAGTCACCGAGCAACTCCTTGGAGTTTTTGGATACCATCTCAATTCTGGTTTGGGTCCCGGGCCTCCACAAAAAGGGGGGGTTATTTCAATTTTAAAAACTCTAAGAAATATTTTCTGAGCTGGGATTGTCATATTCATCATACAAAACACAAGCTGTTACAGTGACAAAAACACAGAAAATATGTCCAAGCTCATTGGTTATTTGCACATACATGCCATAAATACATCCATGTTCTTTAACTGGAACAGCTTGGAGAATTGCTAGATAGTGCGAATAACATGCCAACAACTGAGGTCATCTGCACTTTGGATTTGTGTATCAGCATTAACAGTATGAGAGGCCTTGACCAATCTCTCCACGAGAATCTGCTCCTGATGTTGTTTTGTGACTGCAGAGGTTTATGTGTGGTGTTGAAACAAGATTTTGCAGAGCACCTAATCTGTGTGAGGGTTAGTAGATGTACAAATACAGCTCTGAAAGGGCGTCCTATGGCATACAAAAATGTATAAAAAGGAAAATGAAACGTGATGCCAGACTGGACTGCTGCAACTAGATGATATCCTGATTTGAGGATTCTGAAGTTTGAAATTTTGGAGAGGATTTGGTTCAACTCTAACTGTTCAACACATGAAATAAAGCTCAAAGTAGGAGCATATGTTGCATACGTTGTTGGCACCGAGTCTCTTCAAGCATGCATACACGAGCCGTAAAGCAACTTTCTGTGAGAGATGCTTTATGAATGACTGTCAATTATCGTGTGAGCTTATGTTAATTATTATTAAAAGCAGCACTGTCTTGGCTGTGTAGCTGCTGCACATCCAATGAGCAAGTGACCAATGAAACTCTTGAATGTTGTAAAATTTCCTGCCGTGTGCTGTCCTGATGTGATCTTCTCTGAGAAGGAGGAAGCTCAACTGCAGAGTAAATTCAGCAGTTTTGTGTCGCTGGCTTCCAACAACTGGTTGTGAAACATTTGCAAAGTGCCTTCCTAACAATTAAGAAGCACGTTTCTCCCAGCAGAAAATCCACATTTTGCACATCTGGAACTAGAATTTCATGAAGTGATGTATGTTTGGCTTAAACCAGGAGCGTTGTAGAAAAAAATGTCCTCCCAATATTAGGTACGACTTGGTTCAGTCTAACGAAATGATATCCGATATGCTGGTGTCTACCCCTCCCGAGGACACCGCTCCACCTCCTGTGATGACCCGTGTCTCGTGGATAGAGCTGGCGGAGTGGCTGCCGGCGGCGTAATGGTTGCTGGAGGAGGAAACCAGGGTTGAGCTGGTGCTGGCAGCCGCTGCGCTCTGCATACTGCTGGTCAAGTTGTCGAGAAACATGGGAGCGCGGTAATGCTGAGGGGGGGACAGCAGAGGCTGCGCATAAAAATACTGAACATTTAACAGCACAGTGTTGATCATACAAAACAGGCAGTACAACTTTCCCTCCTTCACAACGTGCAATCACAATTATATCAGTTAACTGCATGTCACATGGCATTACATGGAATTGACAATCATAAGTAAAGGATCGATATGGTCAGACTGCAAAGCAACTCTGTAGTTACTATGACTGAGTACTGGGCGAATGATGTCATGTGACCAGTGTGGGCACCACCGTTTATGCTGTTCACTGGTGTTACATCGATTTGCATGTCTTCCATGCTATGTTTCTGCAGTGAGTTAGTAGATGGAAGACATAGCTGCACTCACAGGGTGAGACACCTTCCTAAATATCTATCAACGTCAAGACATTTGTCCAATTTCTCCTGTCTTTGGTCAGATGTCTGTTGCCCTGTCGGACAAGGTGATAGATGCAAGCAGTCTGAACCAGACTGAAGCTTCTCTTAAGATGGGGATACAAGATATATACTGTGGCAATGTCAAGTACTTCGGATTAATGAACACGTCCTTGACAATCACAAGGTCAGTTACCGAAGCAACACAACTCTCTCGGAGTGCGAGTTCCACTTAAACAAAATGAAAAGTAGAAAATCTTAAGAAATACAACCTAAACATACCTGTGAGTCTGCTTGGATCAAGGAGAAGAAATCCAAACCTGGTGATTTGACAAAAAAAGAAATTGAACATCTAAAATATGGATTGATCAAATTCAGCGTAGAGATGTCATCCTCCAGTTGTTTAAGAATCTTATTTTAAATCAATAACTTACTCTGCATATCTGCCGGCAGAGTGCCAAGAGTGGAGTGGTGGAACGGGACTCCGTAGTCGGCAAGTGTGGAAGTGAGATATGGTGAGTCCAGAGCTTGGACGTTTGGCACTCGCACAGTGGAGGGTTGGTAGGTCAAGACTCTGATGGTTTAAAAGAGACATATACACATTCACACACCCATTTTAGTCGCAGAATGGAGTTTTTTTTGTCAAAACTGCATCTGTGATATAACTCAATGATTAAATCTCACCCTTTGCCGTGTAAATCTTCAGACTTGGAAATGTAAGAGCAGCGTTTCTTGAGCGGTGGATCTATGTTGTCCTCATCATCAGACGATGAGCTTTCCAGGGTCAGATCGATTATATCAGCCTTCTTGATTGTGTTGGGCTCCGAAGAATTTGGGATTAGTGAGGACTGTCTCAAGGGAACTGGGGCTTGGAGACAAAGTTGGAGAAAAGTCAACACCAGCTGTGCATTCTTAGGGAGGGACATAGTTTTACATATTACGTCTTCAGTCCACGGCCAACGTTAATAATAGTTCAGACGAAATATCATTTATTTAAAAAATGACAACAAAGTTAAATCTAAATTTAAAAAAAAGTAAAGACTGTCGTGATATTTTTTTCATAGAAAAGATTTTTCAAAGTCCCCCAGTATCAATACAATACTATTATGTTGTCGTCATTATTATTATATAAAGATATACTTACAATATTGAGTAAATACAATGTTATACTTACTCTCAACTTTTGGGAGAGGCTGTGAAGGGACCTTGACAGCCTCTTTTTTTGGTCTCATTGGACACCAAGTCCCGTCCTCTTGAAACTTGATCTCATCAACGTCTGAACAGTCATTCAGGATCTCCAAGAATAATCTGAACAAGAATATAATTACTTAAAAAAAATAATATAATTTTGTGCAGCCTGATCTGGAGCTTTATTCAAGACTGATCATATGTCTGGAATAATGTTTGGATGCTACACCAACCAACCCATCAATGATGAGACTCTCATATGCAGCTTTCTTGTCACACACGGGGCAGATCCACGACGGTTTCTTCTCATTCATCTGCAGGTAGAGGGCCGCGTCAAAACACTGCAGGTGAGAACAGGTCACCGCACGGCAAGGAACCGTCAGCCGCATCTTACCGAGCTAGAAGAAATAAAACAGGTTAACAACGTCATTGTAAAAGCCAGTTTGAGGAAAACTGAAGTACAACGCAAATGTGGTTATGATGAATAACCAAATCACTCAAGTGATGCTTAAGTGTTGTGCCTCTCTTAGTGTAACCCCATGTGTCTTGTATGTAACAGAGGGACTTTTACCGGGCACATGAGTGAGACACGAAGACTCGTTGTGGCAATCTCACTGTCTGGATCAGCTGTCAGCTTCTCTTTAACTAGAGGACAGGGGAGCAAACCATGGAAAATATGGATGAGCATCCAGATATTGACAATGGTTTAAAGTGTTAACATTGACATCATTCTTCAAATAAGAATCACAGATATTTAGTGTGCAAATTTCAAATGGGGAGCAAAGTACACTCTAAATTCAATAATCTAAATCAGTTTCAAACATATGAGTCGAGTGTGTGTCTTGACCTCTGCCGAACCCCTTAGACCACAGGTGTCAAAGTCGAGGCCCGGGGAGCCAAATGTGGCCCGCTGGATCATTTTATGTGGCCCCCGAGCACTTGAGTGACTTTCTCCCCTTCATTTTAACGTGCATTGACCCACAAACTACATCTCCCAGAATGCACGTTAATCATGCTACTGGTTAAGTGACACAGCTGTGCCAAGACCAGATACACACTTTCTAAAATACTGTTTAAGTTTGTCAAGAAACACTAACGCGCCCCAAGTGAGGGAACTGGGTTGTTGATTTGTTGTTTGATTATTAATTGGTAATGGTTCATTTATTCAGGTTTTTATTCCTGATAAAATACTGCAGTACAATAATAGCAAAGACTTATCATATTTTTTATATCTGAGCAAATGGGATATTTGTATGTTGAACAAATAAAAACATTGCTAACATTAGCAATATCTCTGATATTTAGTTCTTTCTACATAAATACTTAGAATTTACATTAAATTGTATTTATAACTCCCTAATAATTGCCATAGATATGTGGCCCTTAGGGGCCACTGCCATGCTGATGTGGCCCTCAGTGAAAATGAGTTTGCCACCACTGCCTTAGACCAACTCACCGAACCACTAGGATTAAGAACCAGGGGTGTACACACATAGCAAGTATCTGACACATAAGGATAGGGAAGTTGTACGATGAACTGATACCAGACGGTGTGTGTCTGCATGATTCAGTTAGGTTTCATGCTAGGACATTATTTTCATTTCAAGGTAGTTCCACTTTCAACGTTGAACGGTTGAGGTGTTTCATTGGCTCAAATGCATATCGACGTAGTCCTGTTAGTGTCAATCAGACATGGTATTTGATTGGGTCAAAATAAAATAAAGAAATTTTTAAATAGCATCTGAGCACTTGTTGCAATGGCATACAGACACATTGGAGTGCATATGTAGGAGAACCTTTGGCAAATTATGTAGTTGATTTACAGAATACATCCAGTTTTTGACAAGTGCAGTTACTTAGTGCTCTGGAGTGGTCGGGGTTCCTGATGCCCTTCATTCTGAGCCTCTGCAAGAGCAGCGGTGACGTGAGCTGCCTCACCAGGTACACAGACATTGAATATGTCTAAACAAGAACATAATCACAAGGAAAATATCAGTGCATTTGATAAATGATCAGTCAGAATATCAACATTCCTCAAGTAAGATGTTATCTGGTTTTTACCTTCCCAATTTCAGGTGCCCAGGTTACTGAGATCTGATTGGGTACCGCTGCAGATAGTCGAACCAATGAGGTAATGTTAAGAGGCCTGCCTGGCCTCTTCTGTTCTACTCCATTTTTAGGTGGTGGAGCATAACCCTGTAGAAGAAAAATGTTAAGTCGGCATCTTTTAGGTGGTGCATCAAATTGTGTTGGAGCGTTTGCCATTTTGGGACAGAGCATAATCTTACTGGTAAAGGAAAAAGTTTCCCGTTGACCTTGATACACAGACTGTTGGGATAATTGTCTTCTTGGAGGCAGCTGGTCTCTGACAGGCAAAACCTGATGGTACAAAGACACTTATAAGGTAAGGACGTTTAGGACCATCTCCGATAGATTAAGGATCACATCTCTGAATTACCAAGTATTCAAAGCCAAGTATTATGGAGCAAATATCTGCTGAAAGTCTTTGAGTGAGGTTATAGTCTGACTCATATGGCCATCATGGTTGTTTCAAAATACGTATAGGCATTTCACCGAGCTGCATCATACAAACTCTAGAACAATGAGCAACGCAACACACTCTTCAGAGATGGTCACGATTACTTGTTGAAAGACTACAATATGTGTAATAGTTACGATGACGATTTGCCATATACTTTATTATTCATTTTTCAGATATCCTAAAAAGATACAGATGAAGAAAGAGCAACAAATTCAAATCATGAATGAAATGGTATCAAAACAATGAATTGTGTAGCATACACATTATCAATAGCCACACCTTTTTATTTAAAAGATATTTTAGGACTTTTGCACCACCCCATAGAATTATGATATAACCTCATAGTAGTTTCAAAACAAAAAACTTAAAACAAATATTGGTGAAAAGTATTTCTAAAAAATATCAATTGTTCCCTGAACTAACAACTGCATTGGCGGAACTATAACAGAGGGTGATCAATGATATTGCTGTCCAACTGCTTAAAGGTCTCAAAATTACACATATTTTTGCACTTAGGAGCAATTATCAAATGGGCTTTTTTATGTTATACAGTATTTGTTATTGTTGTGTAAGGTATTGCACATTCTTCTCGAAGTAAAAACATTGATGGACGCTGAGAACTGAAAACCACCATGAAAAAACTTCCTGCACATCTCCCCTCCTTCTTGTATGACATAAACAATAGACTCTTACCTCAGTTGAATTTGGACCATATAGTCCCTTCTGCCACCAGGTAAAAAGTCCCTAGAAAATATACACCTCGTTACGTATTGAAATTTACAAGCACCAAAGGGGGTCGCCGAGTCAAATAATGTTAAAAATGTGCTTTGAGGCTATGAAGAAATCGTCCTACCTTGATATGCACACTTCTCGAACCTGCTGAGGAGTCAGCGCGAAGATGAAATACTTTTCTTGATGGTATCTTTGTGCAGCGCTTGCACCTAAAAAGAAAAACAGGAGGAGATTCTACAGTTAGCTCGAATTGTATTTCAACTTTCATTCAAGTACTGACGATACACAACTGTATCTATCTGTGAAGCCTGTGGAAACCAACCAACAGGCTAAACATCAGGCTTGCCTCACGGACATAGAAACGTGGATGACCCATTACTTTCTGTTGCTCAATGCAGATAAAACTGAAGTTATTGTTGGTCCCGAGCATCTTGGACACTCATTGCATAATAATATCGCTGCTTTGGATGGCTCTTTCTCTCCCTCCCTTCCTCTCTCTCTCTCAACCAAACCAGTCAGGGCAGTTGGCCGCCCACCTGCAGCCTGGCCTGCCGAAGGTTTCTTCCCTTTAAAGGAGGTTTTTCCACACCACTGTTGCTAATGGGGGGGGTATATAGGGTCTCTGTAGTTCATCTTATAGGCTTTGGCCGTTAAAATGTTGAGGAGCTCTACCTGCTCCATCTTCATCAAGGAAAGCACCTTGAAGTAACTTCTGTTGTGATTTGGCCCTATTCAAACAAAATTGAGTTGAAAAATCTGATAAATTACCTATTCCGCTTTTGACAAGACAAGCTATGGGACTCCAAAACCACATACTGGATTTAAGGCCTCATGTATTTTTTATCATGCATAGAGGCTGCTATTTGTGTCTAACTCCCATGCATTTTATGAACTATAGTATCAGGCACAAGATAAATATCTCCAGTTCCCCTCATTTTGGCCATAGAAATGTCAACAGCCTGATGTACTGTATAAGCTTTAGGTAGGTAGGTAGATAGGTAGGTAGGTAGGTAGGTAGGTAGGTGGGTAGGTGGGTAGGTGGGTAGGTGGGCAGCTAAGTAGCTAGGTAAGTAGCTAGGTGGGTAGCTCGGTAGGAAGGGAGGTTTTTTATTGATGTGTTGATCTGTCAATCCAAGAAATTGAAGAATCAACTGTAATCAACTTAAAAAATGCATTTCAATTATGTGCCATTTAATTAAGATGTAACAATCTTAAGGTGGACAAACCGTTTCCATCAGGTGCACGTTCAACTACTGACTGATAATTGCATTACGTAAGAATTTCCACAAAGTTACACAGGTCAATCACAGTGCTGGCACTGACCATTCCGAAGCCCCCAAACTCCTGAGGCCCAGTGAAACATTTCCTTCATACATGGAGATATTAACACAAAAGAAACTATAAACACACAAACCAAGACTTGAGGGCTTGATCAGGACATCCAGGACATCATAGAACGGCAGTGGCTTCATCTGCACATCTGGGTGAACTGGAGGGACAAGCGGGGCTTGCTGTTGCAGATTCATGCTGGTTTAGTGTTGTACAGCACAGCTCGTGCGTCTGTTTACAAGTTGTCACAGGACGGGATTCTGCAACAAAAAGTCTTTTCAGACAGCTGCAAAGACGCACCGTATAGTGATAAATCAGGTGAAGCAGAGTTCACTGTGGCTGTAAAGCCTAGGCACAGGAATTACACTGTGATCTACCAATGCAGAAGTAATTACAAAGGCTACAAACTTGTTCAGAAATATTAGCACCAGTTTCAGAAACAATTATGCCCTAACCTTAATAGTGGGCAGTCCTTTGGGATCTGGCCGTCCAGTTCCCGTCTGGCCTGTTTCAAAAACCATCAATATTATCATCATCATCATCATCAACATGATCATTAGATCATGTAGATCATCATCAGTAGAAATCCCTGCATACAATCGTATCTCAATTGCTCCTGGCTCAGGAGAGAGGCACATCGAGAAGCACAAGCAGAAGTTGGGGGATTTTGCATCGTTGCGGTTTTGACAATGTTTCTCTGTTTAAAACGCTCGAATTACAGACAAAACGCCTCGTGATAGTGACCATCCTACGGCCTCGATATGACTGGGACTTCGCGGTACGAATATGTAGTCGTAATCAAATATTGCAGCTCCCTAGAGCATCATTCCTTTATGTCACAAATATCTGTATGTAAGTCACTAGACATGACCAACAATACGACACGTGGTAAGAGGCTTATATTGCAGCTCCAGCGGCACAACACTGATAAAATATAAATGTGAAATCTGGTATTCGCTTGCATGCCGGCATATTTTGTTTGTTGACAGTGGTTAAAACATTAGCGCTAGCAAAGCTAGCTCGCATGATTGTTCTGGACAATTGCGAGCGAAGGTAGTATCCTACGAACAACGTGGTAAGTCTCTGAGGGTGTATTTCACCACATAAATTGCTGAATGCGTTAACGTGAAAACAACAGGAGCAACCTACTCGGAGGGGGGTAAACGGAGAATCTGGGAACCAATGGTCACTCGATGCCAAAGTTAGCATCGAAAAAAATCGATGGAGGCCATGTCTGTTGAAAATGAACACTCCCGCATTCTAGAGCCGAGCCAGCCTGCCAGCCCGTTAGTTCATTACATTATACATCCTCATTAGTAATGACAATCTTTCCTTGCACATCCTACCACCAACACCGCTGAGGAACAGCCATTGTTTTTTTTGTGTGTACTCCTGACATCCCATACTCGGCCATCTTGTGGCACTGGTTGACCCGCCCCGCAAACTACTTCCGGGTTAAACATCCTCGCCTATCACCACAAAAAAGGAAGAAATTTTAAGACAAATCAACAGGACAGAAAAAGTGCAGGCATAACCATTGAAAACGGCTCATTCGCGCGCGCGCACACTTTCACACATTTTAACAAAAAGATAACATTTATTATTTAACAGAACCTGTTCAATAAATCCCACAACTTGTATGTCTGTCTGCACAATGTACGAAAACACCGATGGTGTTGGTTAAGTAGTCAGTGGAAGTGATATTTGGAATGATCTGTTTGCATTGAGTTCATTATAGTCTCCAAAAAATGAGTTGCAGTATTGTGCAACATGACACACACTGAAAAACATTGACCTAGTCAGCAGGTAAGACAATGAGGCCAAATGATTAGCCATCTTTATTATGAAACAATATTGGGACCAGATCAAACAGCTGTTACATGGTGTTTTGGCCACTCCAGTCCCTTTCCGTGTCCTGACACGTCAAAGGACATTTAGCCCTCTCCCAGCTGCCTTTTCAAGGTGCTAGTTCCTTGGACCACCTCTGGGAGCTTTGCATCTTTCCAGGGATACACGATCCTTCTCCAGCCCTCCTCTTGACTGTTGGGTCCATTTTTACTGAGGAGCATACTACTGGATCTGCCACTGATCAGTGTGGTAATCAGCTGTGTTTTTAATATACCACAGGGAAGTATGCAGGGATGCCCAAAGGTAGGAGGGGAGGGAGGGGAGGGGTGTTGGAAAACATGCATGATAGGTTAAAATTTATTTATTTTGATGTTTTACGAGGCGAACACATTTTAATTAAGCAATGGCCTTTAAGAACTTTTCAGTATAATGAATTACTGGTGGGTTTGTGTAGAGGCTCCATTGCATGCCACGTTTTTCTTTCGGGTTCGGGGTTTATAAACTATGGAGGAAAAGAGAACTGTGAAAGGCATTGAACAACATAATTTGGTGCAAGTCCAGAAGCAGTGGAGATCAGTTCAGCTCAAGGTAACATTCCTGTACAAGCCTCATGGTGTGACACATAGCTCTTGTTTTCAGTCTGCTAAAGATTATGCATCCTTTTAAGATTTGCCCAGATATCTCAGAAAAATTACATCTATGTCATATCTACTAAACACATAAATTGTTCATAGAGGTAAAGTGAACACAGTATTAATACATTACTTTTGAGTATTCCATTTCTAATATCACCATCTGACCATGTTCCCTTAACTTTTTCTTTTTCCTTTTTTAACTTAAGAAAACAGTAGAAAGTTAGTAATGTCTTGGAGATTTATGGCAAAATAAAAGTTGAAGAAAGTGAGGAAGCTGTCTGATCAACAGAGAGTCCTTGTTGGGGACAGAGGCTGAGGCTGCTGCCTGGCTTCATCCAGGCTGCTCCTGGGCTGCTGGAAGGACCAATTGGTGGTATATAAGCGGGATATCTAGGGGGTGCAAGGGGGATGTGTAAGGGAGTGAGAACAGGGAGGAGGCGGGAGGAAAAACTTAAATTTGGTTGGGCAGGTGAGACAGACAGAGGAGAAAGATAGAGAGAGGGCTACACTCTTGTCAGGTGATCAGTCCGTTGGCCGTTTTTCTCCATGTTTCTTTGTAAACTCCTCAGCATTCTTGAAGAATTTTTTACGGTCCTTTGAGTACTCTTCTGCTATGTCTGCCCTCAAGGGATGCTCCGGCTGAGGATCATTGACCAGTTCAACGAGGGACTGAATTACTGCAAGACAAAACCCACAGAAACAATGATACTGTATCACAGAGCACAGACAACATATCCTGCAGAGATGTTGATTCATTGGCACTGTGCAAAATAGCCTGTGACATCTTTATCCACATCCACACCAGACAAGACTACACGCAGGAGCTGCAGAAGCCTGAGGGGAAAAGGTGAGCTTTGTGTGAGTGTCAGTAACATTGATAGGGAGGCACTTTGGCTGACAATTTACCTATATGGTAAACATCAACAGCCCTATGCTAGTTGTGTCTGTCTACACCTTCTCAGCCTTTTCTGTTCAAGAGTTGACTTCATTTTCAAATTCCCAAAGAAATCCCCCAAAAATTATTTGTATTTCTTATTCAAATTTTTGAGTCATGAGTGGGTGAAGACTGTGCAAAATACAGATGATGTAATGTGTGTGTGTGTGTGTTTTTGTACTATTATTTTAAGATCTAGGGCAGTGGTCTGCAATCACTGGCTCCTGAGTCACGTGCGCTCATTCAACCTCATACTGCCATAAGTTAAGAACCCTCTCCCCAAGGGAACAGTATTAAGATCTGTGCCAACCCCCCCACCTCGCTGACGACTCACAGGCAACAGCATCAGGACCGGCGCACCTACCCTCCACCCCCACTGACAACTCACGGACAGCAGTGTTAAAATCGGTGCGCTCTTTAAGTCCACACATTTTGTAACAAAGTGTTTAGTGGTAAATGAAATCGATCCTTAAGAGACCCCTGGCAAAGCTAAATATGCAACGCTTGTACCTGGCAAAGACATAAGGATCTGGCAAAGACTCCTCGTCCACTGGTGTTCAGCGGATATTACATGCATGACATTAAAGGTGTCAAATCTATACCGGTTTCTCCCACATGGCTGTGCCAATGGTAGTTGTGTGTGTGAATACCTCATTTTTGTACAAAGGCACAAGCACTCACACATAACATAGTGTACTTGCAACACCAACTCACTGATATGTGTTCTTCTCTCATTTTGGTATCAAATCCAAAATATTTTTAAGAAATGAGCGATTTTTAAGAAAAAGAAAAATATTTTTTTCAATTGATGTTATTACAACATCTGTATGGCCAGAACTTCCTGGGTGCAAAAACGTTCAGCCCTTCATCAAAACAAAAGTGAAAGTAGAGGATGTAAGTGGTGTCAACAATCCCTCTCCAATCCCTTCACATTCTCAGGATAATAAACAGATTGGTCAGGAAAAACCTCCACAACCACTATCTAATACCAAATTTAAAGCCTTAATTTGCAGGTTTACCAACTATATTTCACCAAATTAATGTTTTGCATTTGTTTGACAGCATGATAGTATTATTTTGATTGGTTAAATAACCAAAATAAGACGCAATTTTTTTTTAATACAATCTAAGTTTTACTCATTTACTCACTAATACAGACAAACCCACCTTGGTCGGTTTTGGTGGCAGGCTTCCAGTTCTCTGCACTAATGATGGGCAGACACACCTGACCCTTCTCATCAATGTTGGGGTGATAGATCTTCGTCTTGAATGTGATCTTGGGGGGCTTGAATGGATACTCGGCTGGAAATATTATTTCAATCCTGAATGCACCTTTGTCATATGGGGGGTTGTCCTGGAAGAGAAGAAACGATTCAGCAAAGAGTGCTGAAGGTAATACCAATGTGAAAAATGGACTTGATCAGACTTACAGGTACAATAAGCCCTTGCCATGACAATATGTTTGTTTCGTCAACTTGAATGTTTGTGAAGTTTGTCATTGCAGATCTGCGAATGTCCTCAAGTTCCTGAATAAAAAGAAAGAAGATATTGATTAGTATGTGTCAAGATTTCACATTTCAAATGTGCTCTCTGAAGCTTTTCATAATTTAAAACAACCTAACTACAATTAGCCGCGCTTCTGTTGGGATAACTATATGATGATACAGATTAAATGATTTTCAATAACATTTTCATGTCCTTATACTTATGTAACAATAATAAGAATCACCTTTAGAAAAATAATAATCTGGCTCCAGTTGATTTTTACAACTGTCTTTAATGAAAAATCGCAAAAAGTCGTTGTGCATTTTTGTGTGCCTCAAAAATCTGTCTAGTGCTCTTCTGAAACACTCATTCTGCTGTCACTAAATAAGAAAGTATTTGTTAGGATACTGAGCAGTGGGGGGTTGGTGTTCTTATTTGTGCCATTATTAATTTTTGACACTTTGAAGGATGTTGCGTAATGTCAATACATCAATTGCATTTCTAGGATCGAAGTGACTTCTTATTTTAGGGAGGGTTGTCCGATTTCATACCATTGTAAAAATGTTACGATTTACTGATATAAATATGTCGCAGACTAAGGACCACGAGGATGATTTGCCAGTGT
The DNA here is from genome assembly GCA_900312935.1 of Carapus acus. Classification (NCBI taxonomy): domain Eukaryota; kingdom Metazoa; phylum Chordata; class Actinopteri; order Ophidiiformes; family Carapidae; genus Carapus; species Carapus acus. The sequence continues at coordinate 48,842 of OMPJ01045548.1, read as the reverse complement.
GTTTCCGCTTGAGATGGTCGTATAGTTTGATTAAGAGCACATCAGGAAGCAGCTACCTCCGGTGTCATCCGTGCTACCTGCCACTAGGCTCGCCTGCCCCTTAGCAGGCTCAGCTAACAGCACGACGGTCAAACGCCCGAGACAGTCTGAAACATTGGCCGAGCAACTGTCTACCCAGCACGCCCAAAACAAGCTAAATGTTCGGTTGACGGGCGAGGCCACACACGGTAACAGTAACCACCCAGTAAACACTATGGAGTATTCCCCAGGGAGCTAATGCTAGCTGCTGAATCATATCATTCTCAATCATCCCAAATAACCTAGTCAGAGCGCAGAGGCTGCTCCAGTTCACGGCGGCTAGCGAATTAGCATTGAGGGAGAGCAGGTTATCTGATTAACGCGTATATTGGCCCGTTAACACGACGCATTCTACACCAAGGAATACCAAGGCACTCCCGAGGCGTTTGTCCTTATTCATGTGTACTTTCAAAAAACAGAAGCCCGGCTTCTTGGTGGTTTCAGGCAGGCTTCTCGTCCCTTCCTCCTGGCCTGACTTACCGGCGCTTAGCTGCCAAATATTTAGTTAGCTTGGTAGCCATAGTCCTCGCTCTCGAAATTTATACAAAACTAGCCCACTAGACTTACATCCAGACAAGACCATCGTTTAACGTACGTTTAGTGAACGAGCGAGAGTGTTCGACAGCCCGTGTAAGGGGAACTGACTAGTAAGTGAAAAATAAGGCGATCGGAAGAATTACCTTGGTCAGCCTCTTGCTTGCCGCCATCTTGAAACTACTGTGTGCTCCCAGAAGACACCGCGAGGCAACTACGTGAACTCCTCTTTTTTGACTAACAAAAACAGAATAATATTACTTTAAAAATATATCCATTAGGAAAGTCAGATATGATCAAATTCACCTACAGCTGAATATGTTTATGGAATATGTCCTCTTTACTAATGTTTAGTATTACATCATTTGGTACCTGGAAAACACATTTATAAATTGATTAGTTAAAAAGTGTGGTAAATAGATTAATATGGATTACTGTATGATGCACACCTGATTAATTAACACCATAAATAGGGTATGCAAATTTTCTGTGGTATGTTCTATTAAAATGTTTTGCAAGTAGACTTAGACTTAGACATAAACTTGTGCTTCATTTGTCATTGCAACCGAGAACAAGTTCAACGAAGCATGGAATTACATAGAATTCAGGCCAGTTATATTACATGCATCGAGAAACAGTTAATGCTGGCCTTCTCTGGCGTTCATCAACATCCATAAAGCCTCGCTCTTCCAGTATATTTCTGTTCTGCACAATTTATTGGGTATTAAAATGTGTGGTATTTATGCTATGTGATTAATTGAATGTGTTTTATATCCTCATCTTTATTGCAGTCACATGAAGCCAGTTTGGATGATGTATGCTTGTCAGACCAAGAACAAAGGCACCTCCGTACCCTTAAGTATATTAGGAGGATACATTTGTATGCTCTTGTCCCTTCATATTGCTGTATCTGTAAGAACAGCAGTCATCTTTGAGAATAACTAATCTTGATGTCAATGAAGATAACTGAATAAAGAATCAATTGAATCTGACCATAGTACACTATGTGATGTCTCAGTTTGTTATCCTTTTGTCCAATACACTAGACTGTACAATATAGCAAATCTTTTCAGTCTCAAAGTTAGATGAACTCACTAAGAGGGATGGAGAGACACACAGAGGGGATTGTGTGGGATTTTATATTAATACAGGGCACCTATGTCATATGTTTACTCATAATAATACAACAGCTGTGACTTGCTCTTGTTTCACAGTTCAGAGTTGAGGTGTTTTGGAGAGGGACAATGAACCCCTAACTGTTCACGTTACACACAAGTGAAAAGCCCGTTGCTCCCCAAAAACGAGAATGTGTCAAATGCAGAGTGGAAATTTCCCTGAAGAAATTATAAAAGTAAATAGAATAATGTTTGCAAGCTTTAACAAATGTTACTGTTAATAAGGTGTATTGTGTGCTATTGGAATGATGTTGATATTGGACAATGATACTGGAAAACAGTGACAATAAAGGATTCTTATTTTTATTATACAGTATTATATTACCCTCACAACTTGCCCATTGTTGTAATATCCCTAATTATGACATCATAGTTATTCTTCAATGATGCAGCAATCACAATGACTTATACTGTCACATACATGCTTGCACTATGTTGACACCATGAATGACATCACGGGTAGTAGGAGGATAAGATCAACCAGAGACTATATTCTCATTTTATACCTTGAATGATGCAAGGAATAAAGTGTGTATAGGCTAGAGTAAATCAGATTTACTCCAAGGATTACAGTAACATTTGAGGGGGATCATTTTTTGCTCCCTTGCCTAAGACATTACTGTCTTCCCTAAATAATATCAATTCTGAACAATGAAATTAACTTAACTAAACTGAACACCAGTACAGAACAGTTACACAGCTGGTCCGTTTATCTTGTCTCCTACATTCACAACAGCAAGAGAATGTACACTGTTGAATTTTTGATTGAATTTGCAGTATGACCCTATAATGGAACATATAATTCATTGCAATAAAAACTGACAGCATCTTTCCATGATTTAAACATCACCTGGCCCAAACTCAGTCGCAGAATCAGGACAGACAGTAAAAAAATAATAATAATATTTGAACTTGCTTCCAAAACATTGATATGCTGCATTGCAAAGTTCCAACAGGAAACTCATTTTGTGCTTAAAGTCAGTCACACTTTAGTAATCCTCCAATGCTAGAGTAGTAACAGTTTATGAAATACATACTTGCATGGTCAGAACTTTGCACAATAATTGATTGAACTAAATTGTCAAGGTTACAAATGTTTAGAAGACATTGGGGGGTTTTGTGCAACAACATACAGTATCTTGAAGAAACCAAGTGAAGAACCTGAGATGACAAGGCACTTATTAAAATTTAACATACAGTTGTAGGCAGTTCAAGCTTTGAATGTGGAGTTAAATCTAAATGATATGCTGATTTGGCAGGATTCACAGCAGCGGAAATCTCTGTTGTCCTGGAAAAGAAGAAGAAGAAAAAAAAAACACAAGCAAAAGTATTCTTGCTGACAATATACCACAGAATACAAACAACAGACACACAAAATAACATTCTGTAGTGCATCTATCAATTATGTGGGTTACTATCATTGACATTTTGTTTACAAAAAGTTTCATAAAAATTATCGCAAAGGAGGACAATGGTGAAAACTAATTGACATGAAAGAGCCTGAATAAATACAGTACATTGACTTATTTATTAGAGTTATTGAACATCATCCCTAGTTTCTCAGTATGACTGTGATTCCTTTGATACATCTGAAAAATAACAATCATCTCTAATGGTGACTTAGTCAGTGTTAGAGCATGTACATATAAATACATTATTGAACAAATAGACCATGATGTGACTGCTGCTCTGACATATAAATCAAAACTAATAGACGATGTCTATACATCCATGACAATATAACCCTGTCTTAGTAGCAGCTTGGAGCAAAGATTAGTACATCTACAAGTACATCTTCTGAAATGAACAGATTCTGCATAAACTGAACTTAACTGTTATCACAATATGTGGATGTTAACTGATCTTGATAAACCTCTGTATTTAAAATGTGTCCATAATTACAAATGTTTATCAAATATCACAGCTGCTCAGTGTTGTTGGTGTTTCATGGTTGTGTTTGAATAGGAAGTGTTCATGATAACCAGGCAGTGGTGCTCAGAGGTCCTTGAAAGCACAGATGTGTATTCTTTCCTCGTTATAGAAGACCTGCAAGGCTGGATCCTTGAGCACACTCAGCTCATGCTGTCTGTCAGTTGACTGAGAGAAGTCATCTGGGCCCTCTCCACAGCCACCTACCAGGGGCTGACTGGGGTAACCTGGGTGAACCATCAACTCGGCAGTTACGACATGTTCTGCTCCTGGTTCACCAATAGAGGCACCTGAGCATGTTGAGGATAAGGCATGAGAGAGTGCTCTTCTCAGGTTGGGGATGGACATATTCTGGCCCATGGTGGAAAGACCCAGATATACATTTGGCCACCTGTGTAGACATCAAGGGGAAGGTGATGATAAAGAGCTTGACAGGAAGATAACACACACAGATAAAGCATATCAGTTAAAACAGATCTCTGATGTCTTCACACATTCTTGTATTTCACTGCCCTTACTGTGGGAGGAACATAGCTCACAATGTTGGATTGGGAGTAAAAGGAAAAAAGTCCACCAATCGACTCAAGAGGAAAACATAATATAAAAACCAAATGAAAGGAGCACACATCATGAGTGACCAGTCCATTATGGCTGCACGTTTTTAAACGTCCACACACCTGATTCCATAACGAGTGAAGACAGGGATGGAGTCTAGTGCATCTCTCTGCACTTGTGCGTAAAAGCACTGGAGGTATGACGGCAGCCATGTGCAGTCCTGTAAACCTGCTTCCACCGGAACACGAGTGTAAGGGATCCTGAAATCGGATAGCACCTGTGCGAATATCTCCCTCACCCCTGCAACATACAATCAGGACATTATAGATGTTAATCAAACATTTGTACCTCTCAGAAGTAATTTCTAGACCCACAGGGGAGCAACAGGGAACATCTAGTGAGTTCATAGGCAAACAATTGGTAAGGAGTACAAAAGCAGAGAGGAACAGGATGCAGTACTGTGGATACAGTACATTTTTGTGAATGAGAGATATCTTAATTGCATTTTATCTTTAAAAAGGTGCTGTTAATTCAGTGAACAAGTGCAACCCTTGCGGTTCGTATGAGATTGGTGCATGAAAAAAACCTTTGGGTGTATCAATGTGTACCACCAATGTGTGATCAGGGTAGGCAGGAGAGGCTGCGCCTCACTTGTCATCATCTATATATGTATATCTTTAAATATATTACCTTTATATTACCGGTATGTTACCTAAAAATATTATAAATACTTAATCTATCTATAGATCAGAATCCTATCTTCCTTGTAAGACAACTTGAATCCCATGTTGCTGTAAATCTCTTGTGGCTTTACACTCTGTAGGTGGCACACTTCCAAAAAATGTCCACTCACCATGAAAATATGCAAACGAACAGGTTGGACAAATGTCCAGAGGTTGTTACAAAGATAACAATACTGTATTTTTCTTTTGAAACACCTGTGTGAGAGAGTGCCTTGCTTCTAAAGTGAGCTATGTCAGCTTTACCAGTATATTTCACCAGTATATTTCATGGTGCAGAAACAACTCTAATGGAGGTACACAACTGACCTGTCGCAGTCACTAGGGAAAGGCTTTTGATACATTCACTTTTGATAAAATTCTACTTGACAATCTACAAAGCTGCCTATGTAAATAGATACTTTACTAATGCGTCAATCTTGAAATCCAGGACTTTAATGTTGTCAGTTATCTGTGTCTACTCAATTACCCATGGGTCTGCTGCCTCAGGCCCAAACTCTGCACCCTGTACACCCGTGATGGGATTTCCACCCAGGGCAACACCCTCATCTTCAAATACACTGATGATACCACCATCCTGGGGTTCATCAAGGACGGGGTCGAGTCCGGGTACAGGACCACTATAAAAATCATTATTGTCTATGGAGGGGAGAATTACCTCATTCCCAACACTGGCAAAAGCAAGGAAATAATACAGGACTTTGAGAAGAAGCCTCCACCTCTTTGGCGTCTCGTCATCGACGGCACTCAGGTGGAAAGGGCAGACAATTTTAGATTCCTGGGACTGCAGGTTAATCTAATGCTTAATGTATGCAGCCATACGGTTTTCTTTGTTCATGGTCACACCAAAGACAATGTTGCCGTTAAACTGATGAAAACAATGTCCTGTGTAGCAACTTCATTACAGGAGTGCTGTCTGCAGCTAAATGTTTGAAACACTTAAGGCATGTTTTTCACTAAAACAAATTGAGTATCATCTGACTCCAACATAGATGTTAATGGAGAGAGAATAAAAATTGTCAGCCAATATAAATATTTTTGGATAATTATTGATTCAGAGCTTTCCTTTAAAGCCCATATTGGCAAATTGTGTAAAATAATGAAATTAAATCTCAAATTTTTGTGCAATTCAAAATTAATAGTCATCTGAAGGCCAAAAAATGTATTTGCATTCAATAATTTTCAGACACTTCAACTATTGCCAGACCAGCTAGTCCCAGGCTGGTAAGAGTTAAAAAAAATGGAAATCTTGTAGAAACAAGCAATTAATGTTATGGATAAAACACCTAAGCACTATCATCACTGTGCACTGTGTTAAAAAAAACACAGTATATCAAATTGGGTCAGTTCTCACACATTTGCAGTTTTAAAACTGGCCTCTAAGTACAGCATAAATTGGCTCCAGGTCCTCTGGCAGAGTTCATCAGTCAAAGAAACAGCCTTGAACCCGTCACTCAAAACTCTGTCAGAGATGGCTGTTATATTCCTCTGCGCAGGAGCACTTGTCAGTAAAAAATGAAAACTAGCCCTCTTGTTAACTCTGGGTCTTTTAACCATGTGTAATAATGTGTTCTATGAAATTGCACTGTCCCCTTTCATATGAACTAATAATAACAGATTTGTCCTGGCCTTTCTGACTTGAGGTGCTTCAGTTACCTACATATCTAACATAATCGATGGTCTTGAAATCTATCATACATTCAGAGAAAATGCAGCTCACTGGATATAACACCTTGAAAATATTGTTTTTTCTCAAAACCTTGCCTCATACTCCCGTTTTACTTTACCTGGCAGTATGTGGATGTGTTGGTGGCCATCCATATGGTAGGGCAGGTGACCAGCAAGTTCCTTGAACAACCTAACCTGGGCCCTCAGCTCCATCTCCACCTTAAACATGAAAAACAGCCACTTTGCATTCCAGCCATCAACTATAGTGGTGCTTTGCATACTTTACATTTCAATGCAGCTAATTGCAGGATTTCAACCCAGCACAAATTCAACTTCAAACGATGCAAAAAGATTGATTTTCATAAAACTGAGGTTGGTGACCTTCAAACATTTACTGTATGACAGATGGAGCCTTAGAGCCTGGACAAGAGGTCATCAGGTCGTCGCCAAACTTCCTAAGATGTTCAACCCTTAATCATAACACCCTTGTGGTCAGCGGGTCAGCAGTGACTCGTCTGATCACTGGACAAGATCAAATTCCTGTGGTTTCTTCCTGTTTAAGGGGAGTTTTTCCTCGCCACTGATGGGGGATACAGTATGTTTGGTCTCTGTGTGTTCATCTTATAAAATTTGAATGTTTAAATGTTTAAACGCCTTGAAATAACTTCTATTATGATTTGGCGCCACACAAATAAAATTGAATTGAATTGAATTGTTGCCCTACTCTCTCAGTCTGCCAGCTTTTGTCCTCCCTCTTGTGCAAGAGCCAACAGGTGGCTCTAATGGCTGCTTCTCCCAGTCTATGAACAGCTGCCTTCGTCAAAATAGAAAAGATTTAAGAAAGATCTCCAGCTGCAACACTTCACTCCATGTGATGTTTCGCTTTGGGAGGTTCCACTTGGTTCGGGTACCTTCCATAGCAAGCTCAATTAATCAAGCTCCTCTACTTTATTCCTCAAGGTTTCCTCAAGAAAACTTTTCCTGAATCATGTCTATGTTTTTCCTAGGTGTGAGACTTTGACCACTGCTGGAAATGGAAAGCTCCTAAACTCTGTCCTCCAGTTCAAGGGAATCCAATGAGAGAACATTCCGCCTGGTTAATTGCAGTGTTGGCAGCCCACTTGCAGCCACATTAACTCCTGCTACCCTGGTGAGCTTGTTTTGAAAGTCTACATTTGGTGCCTTACAACTCCACAACAGAGGACAGGGGAAACTGTGGCTGGCTCTGCCTTTTGTGGAGTCCTACATATGTGAAGCTGGGTGATATTCCCAACCATGTTCAAAGGTACTTGCTGAGCTTCCACTCCATCTCTTCAAGTGTACTTGGAGGAACCTCATATACAGTATGGTGAGAGGCCATATGAGTCTTGGGAGAAGGCAGTGTTGGTGAATCCAGCACTTATATTTCTGAGGCAGACTTGACTTGTCCATCTTCTGCTGCCGTTCTTCAGCTTGCTTTTCAGAGCTGGGAACGTTCTTCATATCCGACAGAGAAGAATTTTGCAAGGTATTTGATTAGATGTTCGGGGTCACTTCCCCTCTTGAACCAGTAGCCTGAATCTTTCAGTTGTTTTGCCATTCTTAATCACCAAGCACCTTTATTTCTTAGACTTGAAGGTCATCTTGGCCCAAGTGGGCAATCTAGTTAAGGACCCACTTTGCTTGTACATGAGTTGTATATAGCATTGTAAGGTCATCCATGAATCCCGTTTGCAGGCTCTCTACATCCTTTGAAGGCCTTAAGTCCTCTTGACTTTGTAGTCACTGCTGAGGTAATGGGTGATCTGCTGAGGTGATCATTCCCATGATAAGCAAGATGGAAAAGATTGTGCAACCAGTCACTATCCCTTCCTCCACTGGCTGCTACTTTGATGTAAATATGGCCGTCCGAGGCCAAGTCATCTTGTATCAAGTTATGATAGATCTAATGCATTTGCACGATGAAGCCAGGCAACTATTTTCCTCCTTTGCTTCTTGGATGAGTTGGCTAAAAAGCCCTGTGTGCTCCATGCGCCCAGAAAAATTTAATCAAATGTATATATCATGGCATATGGTTTACATTTTCTTTACCAGACACAAAGGCATTACAATCATTTACATTTGTGTAAAAGTGAGTGATCCTGTGCCCTTGATTGATACTGTGTCGGGTCTCAGCCTAGTACCTCTGACATGCAGAGCTGACCACTATGCACTGCTTGACGAAAGCCCATCTTTCCATGGAAAAAGCCTCTTTTGTTGACAAGGGTGGAGGCAATCCGAAGGCCTGGGCACACAGGCACGCCCTCCGAAAGGTTGGCATGAAGCCCGATAGGAATGTTGTGTCTAGGAGGAAAGACCAATGGATTAGTTGTCAGGCAATTATACTGTATTGTAGATGCGATGAGACAACAAAGACCTGCAGACCACAACAAGGAGTAGTTTTATGCAAGGACAGAGCAAAAGTACAAACCCACAAGAAAAAAAAAAGACAGTTGTTCCATTCACTTGATCTCATGTCAAGAAAATGACACATAAGTCTCTTTCTACATTACAACTGAGCTGCATTAGAAAACTCAAGAGATTCAGGTGAGAATCTTTTGTTTGCGCAGGGAAAAACATAGCTTTTTTTGCTCTTCATTCCTTATTCTAGCATTCTTCATTCAACTGAAAACAGATTGCTAGGCATTTGACCTCTCCCAAAGAGGACCAGCGGGCTGCTCAGTAGAGTCCACGGGGAGCAGTGTTGGGCTTTCAGTGCCTTGCTTAGAAACACCTCAATGTTGTCCTCTATTCTTTGCAGGGGCAAGACATATCTGGTTTGTATGGTCTCGAAATTTCATATCTATGTCTTCAGTCAAGCCAAATCCTGCATATTCTGTTTGTCAGCCAGCAGCAAGCAAGAGGAAATAGTTGAAGACAGTCTCACTACCAGGCTATTGCCACTACAGTTGTGAAGTTGTAATCTGAGGGGACATTATGACATACAACTTTGCAGAATGGACTACCTTTTAGCAAGATCAGCAGCATCTTTGGCAGCAGATCCATTGACCAGCAGTGACACACTAGAGATGCCGTGTGCCTGGAAGCAGTCCACAATGCCCTTGTTTCTCCTGGGGCAATAGCCAAAATCATCCCCTGTTACCACAAGCATCACTTTGGGCTGAGGCATTATTACTGGTCGCTGTGAAGAAAAGCAAAACATAAAATCCCTGCAGCATAACAAAATGTATTAGACATATCAGATTTCTATCCTGAGTGTCTCATTGTCAGTCATGGTGAGTGGAGTGAGACAAAAATCCATCAGCTATTCTTTTTCTTTGTCTTCCATTGTTCAGCTTCAAGAGCCGTAACAGACGATCAACATTTTCCATCTCCTTCCTAAACCGACACACCAACTTTTAACATGATCTTTTCCTCCCATAGTATTTAGCAGCTCCATCTCCAACATCCTTCAACGTCCAATGCAACACATCAAGTATTGCAAAAATTTAATTACTAATTCATTCATTCATCAAACAAGTGACCCAAGACCAATTACACTGAATGTTCCGAAAATGATCAAGGGTCTATCTCTTGTATTATTACTGTCATCATTACTATTACTATTAGTATCGTTTTTATTTTACAACAGCTTGTCAACCTTTAATATCTCTCAGTACAATTAAGAAGTTTAGGCATCTGACCATCATTAGCCATCCTTTAACGACAGACTAAAAGTGAGGGAAGTGTGCGGATGAATACAGTCATGTTGGAGCAGAAATTTGTGATTGCGCAGCAGAATTTTTGATGGTAGTCAAATCTTCAAATTATACACATTTCCTTAGTTTTGTAAGGGCCATACAGTGGTGTAGCGGTTGACACTGTAAAAACCCAATCCTGGTTCCATGTTTTGCGGATCGAGTGTCTGTGTGGAGTTTGCATGTTCTCCCCATAGGTGTGATTATTTGAGTCAATGGTTAACCGACGAGTGGGTAGGCTCCAGTGCGAACCAAGCGGTTAGAGAAAATGAATGAATGGTGAGAAAATACAGTCATTATTACTTCTTCAATCGTTTTCAAGCGGGATCGCTTTCAAGCATGATCTACCAGTTTTGCAACAGAGACTGCTTTTGGTGTTTTTGCTCTTGTGAAAGTGTGTGACCGACTGGCAGACAGACTTTTGATTAATACATGCACGAGGCACATCAAGGTTGCTATGGTAACAACATCCGATAACGATGGCGATAACTACTCCAACCGACTCGTTCAGTTTCCCGTCACCATATTCACCTGGTTAACGCACATCACATACACACATCACTTGCTTCAAAGTTAAAATTATCGTGGCTCGATAAACATAAATTATTATGAACAAACACGTGAGAAACGACAAATTTTCTATCCGACATGCAACTAAATGCCTGTCTTACCCATTCTATGAGACGTGTCCTTCCATGGACGTGTACTTCGCCAGTAACTTCACGCGCACAGCAGCTTCCGTACTTCCGCTTAATGGTGCGCGTATTTCCTGTAGCCACTCCTTGTCAAATTAAGACGCACTGGTGGCGTAGCCAAATGTAACATTCATGCCCTGAGGTGATTTAATGTCATGGTTAATCGTTATAAAATTTTGTCATTACTGTGTATGGTCTCACAGTCTTTTACAGGTTTATCAGCCTTTCTTCATGTTAAACACTTTCTCTCAGCGATAAAACAGAGGTTAAAGCGCAGTTAACCCGTCAGGATTGGAAATAGGCACATTAGGGGAAAAACTTGGGTGGAACAGTTTGGAGATGTAAGAATGAGAGGAGATGGAACCGTCAGGTAGGAGGATAACAGAAAGACAGTATTAGTATTAGAGGTTAGTATTCCCGATGAGGGATGACGTGGGGATGGTAAAAGCAACATTTGACCACACGGAGTACAGGGGCTGGGATCAGATTATCTGCTGTGGCGACCCCTAAAGGCCGCAGATGAAGGTGAACCCTTACAGCACGTCAACAAGTGACATTGGTGACTCACCTGTGAACAAGTACGGAACGATAACACACATTTTGATCTAAATATACAGTTTCAGTGTTTTGAGTCCGTGAACGTTTCAAAGGTATCCAATTCATGTCCACAGTAACCACAGTTCACCAACGTGACCCGCAACATTTCCATATGTGAATAGCGGAGCTATTTTAATTTTGCCCTCTTACGGCAGGCTAACGACAACCTCGTTACAAACTATCCTGTTCCTCCTCTTTTAAACGATTATGGAAAGAACAACAGATGTCTCTACCTTGATCATTTACTTGTCTTTTCATCATTTACTTTTATTTACTCTCTTTGGGTCATGTCTGCACGAGCTGAAATAACATTTGACAATACTAGTTTGTTTTTCACATCAATATGCTGAAACGGGAATTCATGGTAATGAGCAGCAAATGTTGACCTACCAGAAAAACATGTCAAGGTGCTTTTCAAGGTTTTGTGTTTGTTCTCCCTCTGAAAATATAAGCTAATCCTGAGGTTATTTTACAAAGGCATTTAACCTCAGCGCTGCCTGATGAGTCTTTCTATACATTAACATATTACAACTGACCATACATGAATATGTATATATTTATTTTCTCTTACCACTGGCACGCTCTGGGATGTTAGGTGATCTCCCAATGAACATTCAGTTGTAGCAGCGTCCGCCTTACCCATTATTTCCTCCATAGTGGTAACTGTAGCTCAGTAAACAGGTGTGGCCTGTCCACGTCATGGTTTGTGATCATTCTCAAACAGTGACCTAGGCAGCATGCCAGTAATATATGTTGTCTCACTACAAAGTTGTTGAGGCTTTTATTGCGTTGGCAGCTTCAAGGCAGGACTAATGACCTTTTCACCTTTATACAGTATGACAGCTGAGAGGATCTGAATGGGATATTAGACTGAAATTCTGCATTTCAAATCTATAACATGCAGTAAATTGTAGAGATGCTGCAGTTCCAGTTTGTCAAAAAGTGACAAAAGCACTAATTTAGGGGACATTTCCTGACCCTTCTATTAGCAAAACAAACAAAAACGTGCAGGTCTGTCAGGCATTTTCGTACATGACTTTCACTCCTTGTACGTTTGTAATTGACGACCCATTGATAGAAGTGGCAGTTCTCGAAAGATCTGCGTAGAATAACTCCTTCTAAAGGAGAAAGGGTTAGAATCCACATGAACGTGACTAGACTGGACTTTAAAACAATATTCAGGGTTTTGTTCACATTTGAGCAAAAAAAAACTTTTCAGTCAGTGTGACTGCTAAATCACAAAATCTGGAGGTAGCAATAAACTTCACCATGACTGGACAGATGAGGGGGCATTAACATTTTTTAGATTAAGGACCACTTGATGGGCATCGAGTAAAACACTAGGATAACAGGACCTGTTTGATACAAGTTTCCTTTTTAACAAACTAGCAAGGATCCCTTTTTGGCAATAAAGATAATGATAGTTACAATACTAGTGGTAGTGCTAATGGTGCTGATACTATGTGAGGAGACTGCTCACATGTCAGTGGTATATTTTTCCCCCTTTTTTAGAACATGACCCTTGGACACCTAAAGTGGTCCCTGCGGGCAAGCACAGAGTTGGTGATCTCTGGTCCTGATCTATGATTTCTGTATCATCCTCTCTCATGTCTTTTTAACGATGTGATTTTGGAGCATGGGGGGTGGAGGTAAAACCGACAGAAATCATATTAACAACAGAACTAGAAAAATAAATTATCAAAGACCAGAAATACTGTATTGATCCCTTACAGTTAAGGTCACTCCTACTTGTGAATGCACAAGTTGAAAAAAAGATTAATCAAATCAAAAATAGACACACACACAAGTATACATATTTGTGAACTTTCACTGAATTTTTACTGAAGGCAAATTCATGTCCAACATGACAGAACTCCCTCAACCAATAACCACGTGGAAAGGTGTTAATAGAATAATACAGTATTTGGCAGTTGCATGTCCCATCTTGCATAAGGCTTTTTAGCATATATTAAATAGACTTAAATCGTTTTGGTCTTTTTTTTCAATATTATGAGGAGCACATTAGACATTTGTTCGTAATCAGGTCTAATCTTCATAATCAGGTTTGATAATTTCAAAACTGGCACCACGCCACGTAAAACTGCCTCTTGAGATACACTTTCACTACACTTAGCCTGCCAAAACACAGGACTAGATGAGCGATTTGTTGAATATTAAAGATCACATCACTATACTTTCTCTTTCCACTTGGGGTTGTTTATTTTGGGGTTAAAGGTCCAACTGTTTATGGCATATCTGCCACTCTTGATCATAAATTCTTACTGGAGAGAAAAACTTTCAATAAGTACAAAAACTAAATGAATACCTGATACTATTAGTTAGAATCCACCAAAATTTTTTGGCAAAGGTGAAATGTGGCAAGAAGTATCCACAATGAATAATTCAGTCCTCAGTTGTTGTCCTTGGTCCACTGCTCAATCCAGTTGGCTATCTGATCCAGGTTCTGTTCCATGTCTTCAGGTGTGTTGCTGGGCAGCTGGTGGACGATCTCAGCCCTGTAAGCCTCCATGGCTTCCTCATAGATGGTTTGGAAGATCTCACACTGCACATTATCTTGAAGCTTCTTCCCTGTGTATCCCCTTTTAGGGACAGAGGAATATTACACACACAGGGCCTGTTAGAAATTATTCTAATGCCAAGAAGGAATTTTTCAAATACATTTGCCTTGTACACATTTTCTATTTCATAGGACATGGTCAAAAGAAAATGTCGAGGACCCCCACGCCTGAGGTCTGCAATCAGAGGAGCCTCCTGTACCACCAAATACTGTGAATTTGCCTAGAGCTGAAAAATTCATTTGACTCTAGCTGTGAAAATACCTCCTGTGATGTTTGATTGAATTATAAAAACCCATAACTGCAGCATATGTATAAGGACAGAGAGACAGTAGTGAGATGTACGGTCAGAGTGACAGATTGGTTCACAGTAGGGGGTGGAGATAAATCAGGGATTGTTCGCAGTGGTGATGCCCAGGTTCACAGATAATGTCAGGGTTATTGTTGGGGTTAGTTATGGGCCTCCATGGCAAATTGGCCAGGGAGGAGTGGTCAGAGACAAGTATTTAAAAATATGTGATGATCACAGCAACAGCCTGGTGTCTGGATTTGCCAATGAGCATAGCTGGTGTTGTGGATGTTTCTGTGTCCATTAGAGGCAGCAAAAACACTGCTCCCACTTTGTTGAAGTACAGGACATTTTATTGCCCTTACAGGAGGAGTCCTCTGCATGCAGACAGAGTGTGCATGCACAAGGAGGACTCTGCTCTGTCCTTTTGGCAAAGAAATATTTATGTCGGTGGTCTGGTGATGTGAAAAGTCGATGAACTGATGCCACATCCTGGTACGTACAGACATGACACACTGACCACAAAAGATGCTACCATAAAAGGCGATAGCCAGTACGCACCCAAAGGCACTGTGGTAGGTATGCAAAACACAGAACTTCCCCTCATGCTGGGCACAACATGAATGAGTACTTGGATATTAAGTCTTCCGATGGACCGGGCAGATGCAAGAAGACACACAAGGCTTGGATGCACGCTAATGGTGAAATGAAGTAAAAGCTGACAGCTTTGAGGACCAGACCAATTAATGTATATTGTATACACATATGTTGTAGGGTGCCGACTATTGTTGAGGGATTGCATCTCTATATGTAGGGTTAGCCTGCTATCTAGTACTTTCCTATTTCATTTCTATTATTGTTGAATATTTCGAATATTTCCTGTGTTTGCTGTGTTCTTAGTTAAGTTCTCTCTTGTCTGCGTTTCTGTTCTGTCCTTTTAGTTGCTGGGGCTTTGAATTTCTCGGAGCAGTAGATCAATGTATCACTTAAGTGCCTTAAGTGACCTTTATGGCCGGGAACCCTAAAAGTTCCAGATGTGTAAGGGAAATGCACTGTTGCTAGCAAATCTTCTTCTTCTTCTTCTTCTTCTAGTGTTTTATGGCGGTTGGCAAATTACCGCCACCAACTGGTATGGAGTGTGGATAGGGATTTCCATTACACTACTGTAATACTAATTAAAAAAAATAAAATATAAATAAAATATAAATGAATAAATAAATAAATAAATAAATAAATAACAAAAAACTACATACATAGATAAATAAAGAAATACACTGAAGGATTTTTGGACCAATAACCCTACGTCATATTCTCATCATCAAACCCGTTCTTCCAAGATATTGCAGTAATGCATCGTAACATCTCTCATTCGAGCTTCTCTGTAAAATGTACTTTACAGTAAGTCCAATGGTGTAACCTCTTTAAATACTTTTGGCTCATGGGCAAAACTCCTGTTAAAGTTTGCAATTTTAAGTCTTTCTAACATTTGTTTTATCCTGCATGATCCACAAAGAGTTTGTTCCATTGACAGCTGCAAGTAATAGCCGAATCATGCTTTCGTTACTCTTGTGGCAATGTAAAGTAAAGTAAAGTTCAAACATTACCTGCTCTCTAAGCGATTATACAGATGGGTGTTATCAGCGCGTAGAACAAACACTATGTGGAACCAGCGTTCTGGGAAGAAGTCACATCCATGGTAATCTATGATCACTCCGCCTTCACCCATCTTTTCATCCAGCTCATCGATCACCTGCACGAGAAAACAAATGGTTGGTTTTGCTTCATGCTCATTAAATAGAAAAGGTCCTTAATTTTATAATAAAAACGTCTTGCATGAATCTTTGTGTTGGAACTCACTCTGTCCTCGTCCAAAATGGGGCAGTCATATTCCTCATCATAGCCATCAAAGAGCTTACCTGGAAAAAGTCAAGACAAGTCAAGTCAATTTAATTTGTATAGCGCCAAATCACAACTTAAGTTATCTCAAGGTGCTTTCCAAGATGAAACTGGTAGAGCTCCTTCTAAAAGTCAGTTAAGATAATCATTTGCTCCAAAAGCAATAGGAAATTGCTTTCATTGTCACTTAATGCAGAGAAAAAATTCTGGAAATGCTCATTTTCTAATGATGTTGATATTAACCGTTGATGTTAAGCATACTATTGCACCCATTGTGTGTATGTGTTTCGCAACCTTTAATACATACTGTACATTTAGTTTTACGTGTGAACTGCGACAATTAATGTTAAAAAACAAAAAACAAAAACAAGATAAACTTGAGTTCAGATGAAATGATGCCCATTCCATATTCTTTTATTATGGATTTTAAGGAAATCGGGTAAAAAGTCACCAACTTGATGTTGTAAAATCTTGTATGAGTCCACTTTTACAAAAAAACTGTGTTTGGCTTTCATATCCTTTTTGAAGTTAGGGTGAGGGATGGTCACGGGAAAAGAAAATCACTAGTGTGACTATCCCACTGATTTTCAGTATGGACCAAATGAAATGTTCTACCAGAAATGTTCCAGTTCTCCCATTATTCTACTTTGAAATCGCCTTTGGAAAATTTGTTGTGCATGCTTCAAAGTATGTGTTGGCTCACTCCTCCGATTAACCGAGTGTATGCTTTCCTCCTTTGTGTTGTGATACTTGGGATTGGATTATCTGTTATTTGGTAACTCCCTTTAGGCGTCACAACATCGTCTATCTTCATCTTCTCCTATCTGATATTCTCAACTGAAATGCCAACCATCCTCATGTCCTTACTTACACAATGTCCCTAAACCGTATCTGTGGTTGTCTACCTTTTCTCCTTACTGGCACTCCCATGCTCGGCATACTTTTTCTTATATTTTCACTCATCCAAAATCCTTTGGGTCCATCAGATTCAGATAACATCGTAACCTAATGCTTTGAACAATACGGCATACGGATTGCTACACCCCTTTTTCCTCTACTTTCAGTTGAGCCCCTCGGGACTTCTTACAGTGCATCTTTTCCTTTGTCCGTATTCTCAACTCATACACCAACCACCCTAATATTCTCTTTCAGTATATCCAAGCCTACGCTACTGTTCATTTTTTAATCGTCCCCCTTGTTGGCAGCTCCAGCTTCAACATCCCTTGTAATATGGATCCACTATCTGTTCAAACATTCTCAGTCTTGCATCTGCCAATACCCAAACTCTTTAACCTTTGTGCTTTTTTAAATTCCTGTCCAACCTGGTTTCTCTCTCAGCATAATTCATCTCAGCTACCTCCAGCTCAGCCTCCTGACTTTTAGACAAGACTACTGGTGGTCTCCATTCCTGGCAATTGCCTTCACTGAATCCACCCCTGGTGCACTCTATTCTGCACCTGGCAAATGCACTGCAGAGATGTGCCAGATTGCTAACACTTGGTATCAACCAATAATAAACACACAGAGGGGCTCAGAGCCTCCAACTAATGAAGCCCGAACCTGACCATGTGACTATCTGTCATCACAACAACACATCTCATCGCTCTCACCCTGTCATGGCAGATTCTTTTGAAAATCCACAAAGACACGATGCAACTTGTTTTAACTTTCTCAGTACTACTAAATCAGTATTCTGAGGCTGAAAATGGAATGTCAGGGACTCCTTGCTGCTGCTTAATTATTCAAAATCCTTCACCATCCGTCACCCTAAGTCCCTTTAGCACCATATCTACCATGCATCCCCTCATTCCCACTGTTTCCTCTCACATTCCATAGCAATATGTCCCAGTGACCACACTCTCTCCTCTAGGGACACTTCCTACATCTTCATTAAATGTTTGCAACACACCATTAACCCCTCAGGTTCTAGCTTTAAACTGATGATCCTGCCAGACACCCTCTTCATCGCCTCCACTTCTCACAGAGTGTTCTTTAAAGA
>OMPJ01045548.1:0-30375 GCA_900312935.1 Carapus acus | reverse complement strand
CTGTCCAACCTGGTTTCTCTCTCAGCATAATTCATCTCTGCTACCTCCAGCTCAGCCTCCTGACTTTTAGACAAGACTACTGGTGGTCTCCATTCCTGGCAATTGCCTTCACTGAATCCACACCTGGTGCACTCCATTCTGCACCTGGCAAATGCACTGCAGAGATGTGCCAGATTGCTAGGACTTGGTATCAAGCAATAATAAATAAATATTGGAGCAGCATAGTCAATATGGTGCTGATATTGGCACTTGAACAGTATTGGTGGATACAACCACTAAATGTTTTTGAACTCATTGTGTTTCTGAAACTAAAACTGAGATTAGCTTGAGTTAAAATTCAGAAAAGAATAGACAGGTAATATAAAATGCTTTCATATCATGACTTAAGGTTTTGGTCATATAAAACAGAACAGGAACAAAGCAACTCTCCACACTAGGCTGCACCAATCAATCACATATTAACGTTGAATCCACGACATCAATATTTAGATCAATGAAGGTAGTAGACCCAAGGTACTGTAGTTCAATTAATGACTACTGACTATGTCTAGCCCTGCAGCTTCACCTTTCAACCTGCTTCATTCATATACATGTACTCCATCTTGCATCGCTTGGCATAATTCCACTCTGAAGTGCGTTTCTCCCCTTTCATCTGTCTCCTAGATGACCACACCAATGACCACACTCTCTCCTCTAGGGACACTTCCTACATCTTCATCAAATGTTTGCAACACACCATTAACCCCTCAGGTTCTAGCTTTAAACTGATGATCCTGCCAGACACCCTCTTCATCGCCTCCACTTCTCACAAAGTGTTCTTCAAACACTTCTATTACACCTTCTCTGTTCCTCTTCCCTTCTACGCCATGGGGCATGCACACAGAAGAGAAACAAGGAATGTTCCTTTACACTGTTATCTGCCTGTGTACAGCCGGTTTCTACCTTCTTGAGCCAGTTCCCCTATGTTGACATGTGTAAGTCCTGTTCGCTGTGCAAGCTCCTTTCCCAGGGTTGTCTTTCCCACACCAGGAGTCCCTGCAAGAGACACAGCAGACAAACATCAACATTTTAACACACTTGTTAATATCATGTAGTCAGTACTTACTCTTACGCACGAGATGTTAGGTACATTTTTACTTAAAACCAGATATTCTTTTACTGCCGTAAAATGCAAATATGTCAGACAGGTTTTCAGACAACAACTCACTGAATTGGAGTTTGAAGCGAACCTCCCAGCCGTATGATAGGCCAAGACCTTGCAGTTATTTCTGGGCCAAAAGTTTTCATTTTGACCTGATTAAATGTTCACACACTAACTTCGACGAAACACGAAGAGGACAAAATGGGGTTCCCTGGTGTTATCGATACAATAACAATTAATTGAAACTATAGTGGGGAGAAGTATCGAGTGCCAAAAGACATGCATTGTTACGAAAAATATTTTCATAAATACGGACAAGATAAGAAATAAAGACGTCAAAGTAGAAGGACAGCGGTTAGACAACAGAAAAAATCTGAGATTTCATCACCTGTCAGGAGTATGTTGGGTCGCTTCTTGGTCGGCATGCCTCGCTACCAGCAAACACGTGTGCTGACGGCTGTCTCTCAGAATCTCAAACGTCGCAGATTTTATTGTATTGTATTTTACTCTAATTCTTATTATTATATTTTATTCCTTAGAGCTGTTTACTTCTCTCAAGACAATGGGTCACAAAGAAAATGAAAAGCCAACGAAGACAGTCTGTCCGTAGTCTAGGTACGTTTTACGGCAGCTTTACGTCACGACTTTACGTCGGTATCACTCATGTTTTGGCACTTTCCGGCAGTGCGTGCCCGGATTTAAACGATCAAACTTTTATTCCTGTTATTCAGTCCTCGGCTACCAATGGTCAACTCTACGACTTACAAACCAATGGAAAAGCATAAGGAAACGGTGGCGGGGAGGAAACCCTGATTTTCTTGCTGAAAGGCGAGTGTGCTGTCACACGTTATCAGCCTCTTGAACTGAATTATAAATTCAAACTTGTGCTTCTTGCATTTCCCTGCCCACGCATACTTGGCCGTTGATTACGATCACAATTTTGCACAAGACCAGTCTTAAAATAAGTACATGTTCATTATATGAATTTGTCATATATTACGGAGTATCAAGCAACAGTTTTGCGGTTCTAGAGCACCCCCTTATTTACAGTATCTCTGTCAATCTGGTCCACCTGAATTTCACTGGTCAGGTGGACATAATATCAAACAGTGTATTGTCATTTTTGTTTTCTATAGGCTTGGTGTTGACCTGTATAACTCAATGCAAAACACGTGATGAGCAAGCTTTCTTCGACAATTAAGGCTTCCTCCAGCACGGTGAGGTTATTTGCAATATATGTACTCCCTGCTGTAATTCTGTCAGATTTAGGCACGATTGTTAGCGCATACCAGGTGTCTGCCTTTATTACAACACACAATTCTCAGTGTGGACTCCGACATGATGAGAGTGTTGCAAGAGGTTTGAAAAACTTTGCTTTTAATTGCTCAAAGTTAGATTCCCTCAATCATATTAGACAGTCACTATTTCGGTCTCATTTCTGTGGCTAAGTGTACACAGCTGTGCATTTAACATTTAAACAAGAGTGATGGTTTGTTACCTGAAGGGAGGGGAGAATAATGGCTGATCAGTGAAGCAGCATTTTGCATTGGATGTTCTGTTTTTTGCAGGAGAAACATTGGGTGGATGTATCCTTCGCTGATCTGAGTCAGGGAGGCTCTTTTCCTGGTGGCAAAAGAAAAGACAGTCAGACATGGATCTCCAAAGCCAAGCTCCCAGGATGCAAGAAGCTCAAGAAAAGGAAGGGAGATGGGGAGAGCCAAGCCTCTTGCTCCACTATTATGGAGAATGTTTACCATGAACCCTGGGTTGATCAATACTCACCACGTTCTCAGGTCAGCGTGATTGCTGTTACAATTTTCTCAGTTTCAGCCATTGGAAAGGGAAATAAAGCTCGGGAGATACTGGGAAGATACATGATGGCATTGATCAGGCACTCCATCTCCTCCCTTTCGTACTCCTTCTGTTCTTTTTCATCAACTTCTTTCTTCCCCCTCCTCTATTTTTAGTTGTAGTCTTTCCGTTGTGCCCAGTGGGGGTCGCCACAGGGATCACCTGATCTAATTTTCTACTAATCCTCATGCCCTCCACTGATAGACCAGCTGTCTTCATGTCCTTTTTCTCTCCCATACCAATGACCCAAACCCAAAACTGAAAAAAGAGCATGACTGCAAACATGTGCTCTCTATATGTGGAACAATAGCAGGCAGTGCTCCCTTGATTGTAGCACAAACAATGACTTCAGTATGTGTTTGTTGGTGTTTTAGGCAGATTTAGCTGTGCACAAGAAGAAGATAGAAGAGGTGGAGAAATGGATGAAGACTCACTGCGACAAAGGAAAGGTATGCCATTTTGCTGACCCACTCCAAGTCACCATTACTGAATTATTAGCAAAATTTGCAAATGACATTTGGGTTTTGTACATGTACAATTGAGAATATTACAAATTTCCTAGCATTTTGTGTGCATCTAGTTATTCTAATGTTCCCTTATTTCTGCTCCTTCATAATGTGTGTGGATGAGAAAAGCTGACATTCTGATGTGACCAGTGAAGATTTGGCACATTTGACAAGACATGTAGTTAGAGCATGCCACAAATGAAGGTTAAAGTTTTCTTTCCCACAGGGTGGCATTTTGTTGCTTTTGGGACCATCTGGATGTGGGAAGACTGCCACAGTGCAAGTGTTGGCCCAAGAGTTGAGCTGTAGGATTCAGGAATGGACAAACCCAACCAGCCTCGAGCCAAGCCCCTACAATCTGCATTGGGAGGGTGAGGACAGTGAACGCCTTTTCTCGCATTTTCACGTTTACCGCTATTGCATTTTAAAGTTGTCATATTGATGGAATACGACAAAACAAAATATGTCTAAATATGTCAATATAAATATGAAAAAATCCAACACATTCCTCTGAAATTGGATGCCATCATCATTTAGCCTCTACACCCATCTTTTCTTCTTTGCTTCATTCTCTATCTTCTGACAGATGTGAGGCTGAATGGCTTCTCCTGCAGCTCCCAGGTAGCCCAGTTCCAGGACTTCCTGCTCAGAGTAAATAAGTACAACTGTTTGAAGATGATGGGTGAAGATGCAGCAACAAACCAGAAGCTCATACTGGTTGAGGTATTGCCTGTCCCTCCAGACAGTATCAAAACATTTTTGTTGACATTCACTCTGGCTTTGTGGTCATGGTTTTTACTTTCAGTTCAGACTTTCATTGTATTTTTTCACTTGTTGAGAATTTTTTGACAATATTTTGCCTTACTATATTTTGACATGTAGCAGAAATATGTACCATATTTTTTTGAGTAGTAATACGGTTGCTTGAGTAGCTGTTTTTGTCATAGTTTGGCATTGGGTGCGACTTGCTCAAATGATACTCAAACATGACTCATATATGAAATTATTAAGGTATATAATTTCACATGTCCATTATTGTTACACTGACTACTGCGCGAGGGGTTTCTAGGCTTGTGTGCCAGTATCTACTACTCCTGTACTACTAAAATTTTCAACATCACGGTAATCTACGGTAATTATGGTTAAAAGGTTCCACTTGATCTTCTGCCTAATAGAAAAACAACTCCACCATCTACATTCGTAGTTGATGGAGTTGTTGTGGAGCGACACCTTGGATGAAGAATTCAACGGTGGTTTCGTGATTTGGAGTGATATTGAAAGTTTGGTAAACTTGGTAGCTTGTTTTTTATGCTCAAGTTATCTGAACGATTGTTACGTCAAAAGACCAGGCACGTATTCAGTTTGTCTATTCTTCATTAACTGACTAACCGTCTATACCTACAATAACCTATTCTGTCAGGAGTCTCGAGGCTCCTCCACCAAATGCAGGCAAGCACAAAACATCAAGATTTGACCCTTTGGCAAAAAAAGAGTCCACAACCCAGTTAGGACAAAAACAGGCAGACAGGCATGCACAGAACAAACAGGAAGATCCATACCTCACAGAAAAACTGGAATGCAGAACCTGGCAGGATCAAGAACAGGGAGGCAGGCATCTAGAGCCCATCAAGGTTAAAAACTGGCGCAGAACATTAGGCAGTTGGGCCTCCACAACCCATTGAGGGCAAAAACAGGCAAGGAGCACAAGGCAGTCGGGCTGCCAGAACCCATCAAGGGCAGGAACATGTATGGAACATTGAGCAAGCAGGCCTCCGGAACCCATCCACCCAAATACAGACAGAGAGACTGGTGCCGAAAAGAGATATGACAAGACAGTGACAAAATCATGCGACAATCTGTCAACCGGAGAAACCAAATACAGAACTGAGGTACTTCTCAATAATAAACAGGTGCTTGACACAAATTGGCTGGGCAAACAACCACTCAGACAGGGAAGCCGAAATCCACCACTTAACAACCCAATTAAGATACAGGTGTGGACACACAAATTGACAGTTAACAAGCAATAATAAGGAGCACCTGAAAAGGCCATGGGCATTGGTCCGAGCTCCTCCTGCTCCTGGTTACAAACTGCACAACATAAAACTACACGGAGGCAAAACAAAAACCCCTCCTCCAGGCAGGGGTCCTGACAGTACCACCCCCCTACAGATGCCTCCTGGCATCCACCGCTGGGGTTGCATGGTGCAGCCAGTAGAAGTCCCTTGAGAACAGGAACAGGCACAAGGACTGGAACAGGCAGAAGGACTATGTAATCACAAGCCTGGCTAAACGCAAGCATAAGAAATGGGGGAGACCGCACAGTTTACACAATATGTTTAGGCCGCTTAACAAACCAAAGTAAGTCACAGGTGTGGAAACACAAAGTGACAATCAAGCAAAAATAAGGAGCACCTAAAAAGGCAAAGGGTGTGGTGTGTGACGGAGCACCTGTGAGGGCACTCCTATGGGCCTGGGACCTCGCTTTAAAGTTAGGCATCAAGACAAAGTGCCACCAGCAAGATCTTACCCCAGGAGAGATATTAAAGCAGGCAAAGAGTACTGGAGGAAAGTGAAGTTGCATGAGAAAAACAAGGACTCGGAAGGATCCAACTTAGGATCCAACACTTGATGAATAATCCAGGCAACTTGCCAGTACCAGTTAAGGAGGAAACCACATTAGCAGAGGAACTCGGCTACTTCTTTGCCCACCTCAAGTTGTCCAGAACTACCTCACCAGCTGTACTCCACCAATGCTTCAACCCTCTTATGCCTGAGGTCCATCAGGTGAAGCGGGAACCAAAGACGATGGCCAGCAGGAATCCTAACTGGCCTGCTCAATTTTGTTCGAAGGCAGCCAACATCACTCTAGTGACCTGAGGAATCAAACATAATGGCTTGCAACAGACGGGTGGCACTTAGGTTTGTTCTAAGGGCCTCAAACCTGTGTGCGTACAGATCCTTTGAGGACACCAATGCCACTGCTGTCTGCCCAGCCTTTAACAACCTGCAGGACACTGCGGGGTGTTCAACATTTCCATCACCAGTACAGCAGAGAAGGTAGCTGGTTGCCCTTTGCCCCATCGGGAGGTTGCTCAAGCTGAAGATTTTGCAGACAGCTCTTGCCCTGGCCAGAAAGTGTTCAAACTGCTGACATCAAGTAAGCAGTTTATGTCATTATAAATGCAGGACCATCAAAAACAAGAACAGCTTCTAGCCATGGGCGGTCAGAATTATGTACCCAGCCTTTATTCATGCATGTTTTCATGCCTTCCAATTTCCGACCTACTCTGAATGCATGAGCCACACTGTATATATTTTGATATCTCTTAACATTGTGTACAGTGTGTGTACCTCTCACTTTGATTGACATAACATTATACAGTACTATAGTGTGCCACCTTTACCTTTATTTTCTGCCCACATATACTTTGTTTGTTACCCTTATGATATTTGCCATCCTCATCTTTTTTTCCCCCCAGTACTGATCAATGGTGCGATGGCCATCGAGGCCACTACCTCTAATGCTACCAGCCAGTGTCATTCATTGCAGTTTCTTCCTTTGACGCAACAAAGTACACTCATAGTCGAGATGTTGTAAAACACCACAGGCTCCTCTTGTCAGCCACTTTAAAGGGAGATTTGCTGTGACATATTGCTGGGTAATCCCAATTTGCATGCATGTGCAAGCAAGACATGTGGAATGTAAGAACAAAATATGAAGTACCCTATTGTTCTGTAACAAATGGGTGAATTCCCCCCAACACGATCAGTACTGGTGTGTGAAACTATCTCGTGAGAGACAAAAGAAAGTGTCAGATAGCGTTGATTTAAAAATTGAGGAATGGACATTTTTGTTTTATACTATGTTTTAAGCAGTGATGAAATTTTAATGATTGCTTTCTACATTCAGGACCTCCCAAACCAGTTCTACAGGCAACCAGCTAGTCTCCATGATATCTTGAGGTGAGCTTGCACTATCCCGTTTTTATCACAATATCCCAGTAAACAGTAAAACCAGCAAGACAGAAGTGTTGCAAGCATGGCAATGAAGACATTTGGTGAGATTGACAGCACTGACAGTGTGTGCTTATTAATATGTCATGTGGATGAACATTATGAATACACAATTTGCATAATCTATCAATTTCATTTGTCATGTCAGTGCAAGTAGAAATCAAATAAGAAAATTGTCACTGCACAATTTTGCCCAATCAGTTATACTGACAACTGGTATCATGTAAAATATTGGACACGCAGATACAGATTCCAGTTTCCAAATGTTTCAAATGTGTCCATTTAGACTGGAGCACTGATCCCCAGCAAACATCCTTTTGAACGCATGAAGAGTTACGTGCCATATACAGTATGTCTCCTAACATTTTTATCATGTTGTGGCTTGTTTTTTTTTTTATTCCAGGACATATGTGAAGGCCAGTCGATATCCCATAGTTTTCATCGTGTCAGATAGTCAGAGTGGAGACCGCAGTTCAAGGTTTCTCTTTCCCAAAGATATCCAGGATGAGCTGCATATAGGCGTGATCAGGTATACCTGAACAACAATATCATTGGCCTCAGTTGTGTGTCAAGCACCAAAGTGAGGGCTGAGTGGAGAAAATGAAGGAATTTATAGGTTATTTTCCAAAGATGGCTGTAGTAGGTGTTAATATGGCATCCCCTCTCTTCTCCCCCTCACTGACATCCCCTTTTGTTTTGTGTGAAGCTTTAATCCAGTGGCTCCAACGACGATGATGAAGGTTTTGAGTCGAATTGCAGCCTCAGAGGTTGCAAAGGTGAGATATTAAAAATTGCACTTGATCCCATATTTTACTTTATGCCTTTTTATTACATGATTTTTGATCATTCTCTATCCTATCAAACAGAGTAGAGGAAAGATGTCCGCTCCAGATGTGACTGTCTTGGACCTTCTGTGTTCAGGATGTTCAGGAGATATCCGCAGTGCAATCAACAGCTTGCAGTTTGCATCACTCCCAGGTCAGCAATTAATTCCATGCAACACATGCACAGTTGCCTTTCAACTGATGTCATGAAATTCATTTTGAGAGTAATGTCATGAGCCCACATTCTCGTATTCATAAGGATACTGTTTCAGGTCTCTGCCAGCTTTTGCTTTTAACATTCTAACTTTGCATGTTGAAGAAAGGAGAAAACATTTTGTTTCTAATCAATTAAAACGTGTTTCGTCTTGGCTTTGACGTTGACTCTGTAGACGAGGTAACATGCAATATTTGGTGCATCATTTTCTTGAACTTTGCAGACACATCCATTGAAAATTCTCTTTGGAGGAAGACAGGCAGATCTGCAATATCACTAGGGAAAGTGAACCCAAGAATAAATAGCAGAAAGAAGGCAAAGTCCAAAGAGAAAAAGGAGCACGAGGAGGAGCAGGCAATTGGAGGAAAGGATGCCTCTCTTTTCCTGTTTCGCGCACTTGGGAAAGTCCTTCATTGCAAGCGTAAGTTAAACACCTCTATGTTAATAGTCCGGGCGTTCCAATCTGTGCTATGATACAGTTGTTTCAACAGATTCAACAGTTTGTTTTTCCACCTTTGAAAGGGATGACGAAAAGAGCTATTATGTCCACACCAACGTCAAATATAGAGTTTAAATCCATTATGGTTCCTGAAGAAGATGTCAATTTACAAACCTGTACAGTTCAGAAACATCATATTTTGATTTCTCATTAATAGGTGGGAGCACTGTAGATGTTGAATGTTCTACTGCTCCTGGCCTACCACCCCACCTGATGCACCATCACCGAGAAACACTGCTCGTCAACCCTGAGGTACAGGAAAAGCATTGTGTAATCCTGTCATCAAACATCAAAACATTTGCAAGCGCCCTTCAAATTATCCTTGTGTCTCTCTCCAGTTGGTTGTAGAGCGGTCACACATGTCTGCAGAGATCTTCAACCTGTATCTTCACCAGAACTACCTTGACTTTTTCTCAGAGGTGGAGGATGTGGAAAGGGCCAGCGAGTATCTCTCGGATGCTGACCTCCTTACTGCTGACTGGACGGTCTGTTTTTCCTTGCCCTCAATGTTTTTTTTGTTTTGTTTTTTTGAGCCCTCCTGACAGTATTTCCTATCTTATATGCAAATATACAGTATATGGTGTTTACCAGTATTGTTAAAATCTTCTCTCTAGGTCCAGACTTATGATATTACCATTACCACACATTTGACCTATGACAGTATCCATGGTCAAAATACTGATGATGTACAGTTGTTGTCTTAGTATGAAAGTTTTCTGATTCTGAAATATAATCTAGAGGTCATTTTTCAGTTCCGCAGCACTATGTGCGAGTATGGAACCTCGGTGGCCACCAGGGGGCTTCTTCACTCCAACTCTCAGCAGGTTTCTGTTGGATTTAGACCACTTCACAAACCCAGTTGGCTCCTCATCAACAAGACGGTGAGAACTACACGCCCTCTTTCTCTTTCTTTTCAAACAACATTGAGAGTTGTCAGACAAGCACTCCACATCTAATCACATCGATAACGATGTGAGATCAATTTCAGTATGTAACACTGTTTTACACGGTGAATCACTTTGGTCAAGTAAGCATACATAGAAACATGTACATGAAATTGATGATGTGGTTATATTCTATTCCATTATACCGTAGTGTAGCACAACCAAATTACTACGACACCTATGTCATAGATTTTCACGTCACATATTTTTTAGAGGAATATTTTGGGGTCGACTGATGGTGTCTAAGTCAACGTGTATGTAATTTCAATTTGTACAATCATTATCTCAGCCAATGCCAAGGGGTGGGGTTGCGCCAAACTCTCCACGGTCTTCCACGAGTTTTTGGTCCGCCGCGCTCAGCGCTTCAGAGCGAGCGCCCATTGCTCTGAAGGCTCTCGCACCTGGGTTATAAAATCATATTGCGGGCCTGATTAAAACCCTACCCGGGCCGTATCTGACACCCCTGACATAAAGGATAGGAAGAGGATAACACTTTGGAAGACGACAAGGTGGTGGGAGGAGGTGGTGGTGACAGGTGATCTGCTGTAGCTACTCCTAAAGGGTGAAGCCAATGAAAAAACAATTACTGTGTTATGTAAAGTTGTACTTTATAGTGTTCAAATGTTGATCTGGTGTAATTGCCTGTTTCAGATTAAATTGAATCCTAGTTATGTAGACACTATAGGCATTTATTTTGTAAATTTGCATGGTGGAACTTCACTCCTTCCTCTTAGCACCGGGACAACTGCATAGCCGCCCAGAGCCTGTTCACCAGCCCCTGTTTAACACCCATCAGTTTGCAAACCGAGCTGCTGCCGTACCTGGCCAAACTTAACAACCCTATGCGGAACCAAGGTGATGCTAACAGACATTGTCACACACTTTACAGTCTGTCTCTGTGCAGTGTGTGAATGAGAAAGGCCTCACGTCACTCTTAAATGCTTTCGTCCTCCGTTGCAGCTCAGATAACCTTTGTGCAGGATGTGGGTCAGCTCTTACAGAGGCAGTTCCCTAAAAGGTACATCATGTTTTATTTATACAGACATTTTGTATTTCTGTATGTTGTCACTTATCATCCTGATTTCATAGCTGTAAGGAATATGCTCAAACTCTGCTGGAGAGGTGGTTTCAAGAATGAATGCTAAAAATGTTTGTCAGGTCGATCCATTGATCTAGTGATACAGGAGTTTAATGCCCCAGCAGTTCAAATAATGTCACAGAGTTAGGGCAGTAGAGCTTAACAAAACAAAAACCAATGGAATGATACATATAAATATACACACAACCTACAGATAATGAGAATGATATGTAGTACCGATAAATTACAAAGTTAGTGTGCGATGTATTGCACTCAATATCAGCAGTATGATGTGTATTGCACCAGTGTGTGGGGAAGGTTAGGGTTGTTGGTCAAATATGATCCCATCAAAAATCTAAATCATTTCCTCAACAAATTATCCCAATCACATTAACGGCATACACACAATTGTGTGTCCCATTCTTTACCATAAAGATTGTGATACTTGAAATGAGTCAGCTGGTAAATGAGTCAGCTGGTCCACAATTTTGCTTGAAGCCGAGCACACCTGTGCCTCGTGTACACACAATGTGGTGTTTTACCTGTGTTTTTTGTCCTCACCTGTGTCGTTTTTAAATGCATTTCTTCAGACTGCCATTGGAGGCGCTGACAGATAAAGAGCCTGGACAAATGGCCCTCTACAGTGAGGAGGAAGAGGAACAATCTGACCAAAACCAGGTTGTGGATGCCTTGCCCACCAGTCAGCCAACTACCACCTATGCCAATGTAGAAGAAGAGGAACTACTGATAGAGGAATATTTTAGTGACGAATGAACCACACCCCGTGCACATACTGTATCTGTTCTGTTGCTGTTGTTTTGCCTTTGACATTTTCTGTTCATTGTTCAAATTTGTCATGCATGTATTTCAGACAGACCTAGAGGTGAAACAGCATAGGATTATGGAATTGTGGACTTGGAGCTGGAATTTATAGTATAGTGATGCTGAATTAGCCGAAGGTCAGACATGTTTGGAAAAACATTCCTTATATTTATTTATTTGAAGTGCTAGGTTAGTTTTTCATGCTTAACATCTTCCTCTGGCTGATTGCAAAAAATGTTTGTTTCCTTAAACGCCTGAACTGGTCTGGGAATCTTACATTCATAAATGGCACCGTGATATTTGGCCATTGACCCCTTCACACACACACACACACACACACACACTCTTAGCAAATATCCCGTTCGATTTTGGTTTTGAGGGGACTACTTTCTCGCCAGCATTTTAAAACCGGCGCAGGTTGACCACTTAACCCATTTCTGGAACATTTTCGTAATCCTGTCCCACCGCCCTTTAATTCAATATTTACTCACCACTTTCTCATGGAGCTCATTTAAATATTTCCTGTGGTGGAGGTGACTCACCACATTTACGGCTGTAACCGTCTGCTCTACGAAATAACGTGCTGAAACTTCAATTTGACTTGACATATTTATCCAGTAAGGTTTTCTCTGACAAGCCAGCTGTCTAGCGCTCATTCGGTGACTGAAGATCTCCGGTTCTTAACGCATTTTTCCCGTCTAGATAGTTGAAAGTTTTTCTCGTGTTAGCCACCTTGCCAAGTTGTGCTCATCATATTTGTCGTCCGCTGACTGTGCCATCGGGTTTCACGCTCAACCGCGTATCACTACGTTGTCTCATCAGATAGGTGAATACGTTTCGCCGTTGGATAAGCTCACTCGTCATTGATTAAATCGTCCTATTTAACTGTCACATTCGAAGCTCGAAGCGTCAGCCGAACTACCTGTTGGTATTGGACGTTTGAGGCTGGAGTCATCGCGGTGTTTCAACTTTCCAGGTAAGAAATGCAGTAGTATCTAAATATCCACCAAGGTTGTTTTAAACGAAAACGACAGTTTTGTTTTTGTTTTTGTTGTTGTTCCCCTGTAGCTGTAATAGTAGTAGTATTCATACTGCCGCGAAATAACCCTGTTTCCTGCATAAATATGTCAGACGTTCAGTGCATAAAGGGGACAAATCATACAAAAATATATTATCCCCTTTGTGTTGTCTTCAAAATGAACTCTGTTAAATGTTTACATATATCCCAAGAGTTACCATAAACCACCCTGAATGACAATTACAACAATCTAGTTTTTAGATGTCCCTGGTGAGCATTCTCAAAATCGTCAACGTTCACAGCCAACGCAGATGGGACCCATGCGCATGGATTCGAGGGCTCCTTGCTCCTCTGTACTGAATGCGATAACAGATATGATTATGGTTCTGCCGAACAAGACAACAACCCAGCCACATAGAACAGACCTATTTAGCCCCGCTGACGACACCTCTCGGACATTTTTCGCGGACCTGCTCACACCCCTTTCCCACCTCACCTGTGTGGCCCACAAACCTTCAGTAATTTTCATATTTGTGGTACTTGATGTTGAGGTTGAATAGCCCTGCAATAGACCAAGTGCTGCTGTTCACATTCGCTGCGTGGTTAAACCCATCAAGTTCCCCAATCTTAACCTGGGCTGTCCAGCGGGTCATTTAGGCCCAGTGATGTGCTGCAGGACTCTCCAACGTTACTCTCAAACAACACAAACTAAATCCAGTGGGCCTTTGGTACTTGTCAGTGTTCTTGTCAGTGACCACCTCAGACATACTCTCTGAACACTGATATAATGAGACAGATGTTAAGACAAATGCATACGTGTGACTTCAACAGCATATGGTTTCCACACTATATGTAATTGTCAAAACATTATTACTTCACACCAACCTCCAAAGCCTTAATGGCTCATCTTGAGTTAAGGATATAGTACAATGTACTTTAGTCTGATAACACAAATTGTGTCGTATGTGGTATACACTGTGTATGAGGGAGTCAAGTGATTAGACTTACGTGTTAAATGCTCCAGACTAAAGTAATCAAGCAATGTGTGTACGAGTGAGAGCACTTCATACGTAGATCAGGAATTTGTGATGCAATTACAGTAGAAATGGCCTCAGCAATATGTTTGAAGAGTTAGCCTCAGATTCTGAAAATATGATTCACTGATTCTCCTCGTCTTCTGCTGCTTCCTAGAGGGGTCATATCAGCAGATTTTCTGCCTCTACCTGCTGCTATCCTTCGTATCTGTAACCGATACACCATATTTCCCCATTTCCCTCTTCTTGACTAAGTCCATGATCCATCTCTGTGGTCTTCCTCTTAGTTGGCAGGTGCATTTTACAACATTTCTTTGTCCAATATATCCACAACCTCTCCTCAGCACATGACCAAAATATCTTAATCTAATCTCCTTGACCTTATCCTCCAACTTCTCAACCTCAGCTGTTCCTCTGGTGTGCTTGTGATGCATCTTATGCATCTGATAATTGATGCCTCGAAATCCCACCCTCCACTCCCCACCCCGATTCGATATCGATTCAGCGATTCCTCTGAATCGATTCACCTCCAGGCCAGGCCACACTGGCCACAGCTTGTGAATTGCATTTTATGGACGGAAACTGCTGGGGTTCAAACAACAACAAATTTACGAGCGTTGAAAAAAGATCAGATGTTTTGATCATTTTTTTGGTTTTCCGTTTTTGGAATCAAAAACATGAAAACCATAAAGTAGAAATTGAAAATTCAATCCGTGTACCATTCGTTCCTTCCATTTTCGATTTTGATTTAAAAAGTAAAAAAGGAAAAACCACTCCCTTTTTGGTTTTTCCGTTTTTGAATCAAAAACGAGAAATCGAAACCCATCTCCGTTTTGTGTTGTTTCGTTTTTGAATGAAAAACGAGCAAACCAAGAATTGAAAATATGCCATTTTTTTCATGATACATTTTTCGTATCGAAAACACGAAATGGAAAAACTGGATTCAGGAACTGAATGTAATTTATTATTTAATTGGTCCGGTTTACGTAACCTGAAAGTTTGGTAATGAGCGGTACTTTAGCCACCATCTATCAACCATCACGGCTCTGGAACCACCCGCCACCTTTATCAAGGAGCTTTTCGACAGCGGTTTGACACACGCCGAAATATCCCACAAGTCAGAGTGGTGGCGGTTCTGATTGCTCCTGGCTTCTGTGATCAATCGTGGTAGCTTGCAAGCATGAATGCTAGCAAGCTACCACTCATTGCCAACCTTCCGGGTCATGTAAACTGTACTAATGAAATAATAGAATTACATTCAATCCCTGAGTCCCGTTTTTCCATTTTGTGTTTTCGATCTGAGTTCAAAAATAAAGAATGAAAAAACAGGTGTATTTTCGATTTTTTTGTTTTTGTTTTCTCCTTTTTGATTCCTAAACGAAACAACGAAAAATGGAAATTTTTTCGTTGATTCCAAAACGGAAAAACGAAAAATGGAATGGTTTTTCGTTTGTTTTTTTTTTGTTTTGGATTCAAAACTGAAAATGGAAAGACTTGCAAAGACATTCGACCTGACAGTTTCGTAGAAAATCAAGATTCGTGAACCACGCTACACAATATCAACTGGAAAATACATGACGATGCGGTACATCACACTGTGCAAGAGCGAATACATATTATTTTAATTACATGCACTTAAGTTTTTAATTTTGAAAATATATTATTTGTGTATATCTACGTTCTACTGAATTTAATCTAATCACTTAAATCAATAAAGAATCGATATTTGAATGTAATCAAAACCTGAGAAATGGAATCATGAGGTTCTTATCAATACCCAGCCCTATTATGATGAGGTCCACATCTAGGTCCATCTGCTGTCTTTTATTCAGACACCACCTTAAAACTATACAGTACATCATGTCAGGTCGCATTACTGTCTCGCACACCTTCCCTTACAGTCTAGCTGCTATTCCTCTATCACAAAGCACCCTTGACACTTTCCTCCACCCATGCCATATATGCCTGTGTCTGCATTCCATTTTTCAACTCTTCTCTTAACCTTTTTTCTATTTTTTGCCAAGAATTGTTCACCCAAGCAACATAAGTAATCCCCCCACACCATCTCTACTTGTTTTCGCCTGACCATCTGCCTCACTCCCATTTGTACACTCGTACTCCGTCTAGCCCCAGCTGACTTTCAATCATTTGCTGTCCAAACGATATCCTGGCTTCTCTTTCACTTCTCTAGGCTGTCTTCTACTGGCCACTTCCTGTTACTACAGATGACTATGTCATCTCCAAGGATCATTGCCCATGTCGACTCCTGCCTCATATCTCATGCGAGCTTGTCCATTCCAATTGCAAACAGGTAGGGGCTCAGAGCTGATCCCTGATGTAACCTCTTTCTTAACCTGAGCCCAACCCTCTCACCAACTCCACAATTCACCATTGTCTTTCCATCCTTGTGCATGTCCTTCACTTTCTTAACATAAGGTAGGTAGGTAGATACTTTATTAATGATAAACACAGGTGATCTTGCTCATATGCCCACATGTTTTTATGTAGCCATGGAAATCAAACAATAGGCAATAATTTTTCTCTCATTTTTTTGTCCCAAACTTAAATTGGCTATCAGTTAAAGCATGATGGCTGTGTGTGGTCTGGTATAGGTGCACTAGCAAGGCTACGGAGGCCCAAGGCTACACTAGCGAGGCTACAGAGGCAGGCCTCTAAACTAGGGATGTCCGATATTGGCTTTATTGCCGATATCCGATATGCCGATATTGTCCAACTCTCAATTAACTGATACCGATAACAGCCGATACCGAAATATGCGCCGGTAAACGCTTCAGGAGCGCATAGGCACCGTTTCAGTGTAACGTAAGCATTATTGTGTTTTTATTGGTTTTTATTTTATCGGTTTTAAAGCAAAAAATCCGATACCGATATTACATTTTTATGCTAATATCGG
The DNA here is from genome assembly GCA_900312935.1 of Carapus acus. Taxonomy (NCBI): domain Eukaryota; kingdom Metazoa; phylum Chordata; class Actinopteri; order Ophidiiformes; family Carapidae; genus Carapus; species Carapus acus. The sequence goes on along the minus strand of OMPJ01045548.1, from coordinate 13,513 downwards.
GCCGATGATATCGATGGGCCGATATTATCGGACATCTCTACTCTAAACCAGTGTTTCCCCTCCTTTCTCAGTTTACCTTTTTCATTTGACATTAGATAGAATCTCATGGCACACCCCCGTCGGCGGAGAGTAGTTAGGTAGAGGGGTAGGGTCCATGAGCCGGTCTTTCCACCATTATCTGAGACTCTTCAGTGGGGGGTTGGGGGATGCACGCCTGTCTTTTCGCAGTCGGCGGGGGCAAGGAGCACCTAAACTGCCTGAACTGAGCACCTTTATTTCATTACGCAATGTGAATTGTTGCAATTACAATCAAGTTTCCTGATTCCCGATAGATGCAGGGAGTGAAGGACACTGACCGTTTGGAGGATGACATGGCAGATGGAGACCTGGGTGATGGGACTGAAGGCAGAGCGGCACCCACATCCAACAGGAAGACAAGCCAAGCTGCCACTTGTCCACTTGGTCCACCGCTTAGGCTGGATTTACGGCGAGTAAATAGCCAGAAAGGAGAAGCACCCTGGATACCCAAACTGATCTCTACTCAGCACAAAACAGCAGATCAGCAACACATTTACTTGTGGGGGCTGCCAGTTAACGGTAAAGACGAAAAAATTTCAAGTGTTTAGATTCAAGACTCTTTTAGGAATATTCTGAATTGAACACGAATTTAAGATGAGATTTTTCAGCTGGAAACAACATTATCATTAGTATTAGTATTGTTACAACAGGCTATTTTGCCTGTTTTGTGACTTTGAATGCTTCGGATCAGAAAGTTTTATTTGTGAAGTCACATCGCCATTCTTGTTATTTCTGTGTCCAGGTGTGCTGCCTGATCTGTCAAAGGAAGAGCTTAGAGAGAAACTCCAGCAAGCAGCGGAGGTATGCGAACACCTTAAGAATGACAAACATCCCATCACAGGTTGTTCTGATATATTTTCATGAATTCTGTGACAGGTGGTTGAAATGTTAAATTCAGAACTGGAGGTTGCGCGTCGTTACCTTGAGGGCAAATATGAAGCTCTGAGGATCCTACAAGGAAAGGTATGGCTGTGAAGGTTACTGCATCTCCGCCGTAACTGTTATTCAATTCAGTTTCATCTGTATTGCAACAAATCATAGCAGAAGTTATCTCAATATTCATTATATGATTGCAAAGAAGTTGCGAAGAATCAAAGCAGTGCTACTGCTATGCTTATGGATAATGCATGCAGGCAGTATCAAACTACCGTGGTACTCACTGGGTGCATCAAAAAAACCCAAAAATAAACTGGCATGCTCTTCACAGGCAATTCTAGACAAGGCCACAACTCACACCAAGAATTTGCTGCAGAAAAGTGAGGAGAGGGCCAAAGCTCTGGAAAAGGTAAGTTGAAAGTTTGTGGTTGGCACTTGTGCTTACATGTGTATGTATATGACGATATTTGGATTCCTTTGCTCAGGATGTGAACAGCTTACAATGGGAGCTCAGCTTCTTGCAGGTAGAGATGAAGAAGTGTGAGGAATCATGGGAGCAGAAACACAACAGGTCAGATTTGTTGCAGTTCGTGCAAAGCTGCATGCCACTTAAACCCATTCATGTCCTCATTGGTTTGTGTTGTTTTGCAGTTTGCTGTGTGAGAATAAAAGTCTATCACATACGCTAGAGGAAAGAAGGAATGAGATCCAGCTGCTCAGAGCTGAGAATTCTGGTAAAATCTGTTCTGTGTCAACATAATGCTTAGCCTTTCCTTAACTAAGATGGTAGCCATCTTCTGTCATGCCTAGTATAGCTGAGAGATAATATGGTAATACAACAATAGCACAGTGCTTTAATGACCAAGAATAAACATTGAGTCAGTCTCAAATTGATTAAAAACAATCAACTCTCATAATATTCCAAAGATTTTTTTTTACTTAAGAAAAGAACAGTAACAAAACACGTTTTCTCTCACATCGCCACAAATGCAATTTTTTCTACAAAATTAATACAGTGCATAAATGATCACTCACTTTGTGTACTGCTGATGTTGAGTCATATGCATGACATCAAATCACAGATCCACCCTAACTTACTTTAAGATGAGTCCATGTCAGTGGTGTTAACACAGGTCCTCAGACTTGGATTTAATCTGTTTAGGGTGTCTTTCATCCACGTGGTACCGGACCAGTGTCCAGCTGACCCATAGAGCAGTTTCCAAATGGTTAGAATAATGTCTTTCCTTTTCTCACTTTTAGGCTGCAGTGACCTGCTTTTACTGCCTTCCAAAACGCTAAATTCCTCCAGATTTATTCATAGTTGCATGCATGAGCAGACTTTCAGCCTTGTTCATTAAATGACACCTTCCCATTATCCTTCCCGAATTCCCATGGGATAGATACTGTATTGGTACCTGAGATCACCTGCCATTTGACCGCAAACCTAACAAATCTATCTCTCTGCCTTGAATGTGCCTGTAGACCTCAGTCAGCAGTGCTCAGAGCTTCTGTCCATGTTAAGTGTGAAGGAGCAGAGAGTGTTTCATAACAGCAAACCGACAATCAGCATGGACAGTGAGGGAAGTGTTGTCGAGGTAGGAGAACTGGCAAATCATTGAAAACATCATCACCGCACATTAGTTTTATCCTGCTCTTTGTCTGTCAACTTCCTACTTTCAGAGCAAATTAATCTCCAAACATTACACTTATTAACATCTGTTTATCATAATTCAGTATCCACTGTACTTATCAGTGTCCATGCTTCTAGCTGGCAGTGCTGGGGGCGTGTCGTTGTGCAGCAGGACCTTGTCCATGTAGTCAGACTGCCGCCGCAAGCAGGAAGCAGCTTGTGCAACTGCGACAAGAGGTAAACAATGTAATTTGTACATTAGTAATCATCCAGCTTTAGGAGTCATGTACCCAGCCATCATCCATCCATCCTGAATTTGGTTATCAGGGGAAGTCTGTTGCATGTTGGAAGCAAGCAAAGGACGACTAGTGATAGTTGTGAGTTGTGCCTTTGTGCACATTAGCCAGGTTGACAGAAGTAGAAAGTAGAGCATGAAGAAGAACTGTGAAGTTTGCGCTTCAATTTCTGTGAAACAGGTTCCCTTCATTTTTCAGCGCATAGAGGAATTTGACTACATCGTCTGTGATAGTGTCATATGAAGACGTAATGCCTTTACCATGTATTGGAAATACACAGTTAAGTTTCAGATTTTCTGCATGTGTGCGCTGTTTTGCCATCAGCTTGATGTTCAACTTGGGAAAAGAGAGGAGGCCCAGGTGGTCGCAGATGCTTTCCGAATTGCCTTTGAACAGCAGCTGAGGAAACGTAGTGAGCAATTCCTGTTACTGGCAGAAGCTAACTTATTGAAGACCCAAGTCAACATGCCAGAGGGTAAGTCCGAAGCAAGTATGGACCCTTCACCTCCTTCTACCACCTCATGGACCCTTAAAAAAACTTGTTTTAACAGCACACTTCTCTTTCATCTTTGTTGTATCGCTACATGTCCATTTCTCTAGTTTGAAACAATGAGCTGAACATATTATTAACTTATTGAAGTTATAGCTCACATTCATGGGGTAATCTTTGGTCAGGAGGGGTATAAGTACCATCTCTAAATTGGACATTGACGTCTTCGTGAAGCTGATCTAAGGCCCCTTGAAAAAAATGGCTAATGTTAGAGCAAGAATGCCCCAGTGAACGGCAGAATTATTATTTTGTTATATTCATCCAGGCGTAAAAAGCAGAGGGAGGCACACCGGAGACGCCAGGCGTCGCTGTTGAGCCCTTTCGAGGTGTTGTGGGCTTACTGGTAATTCAATGAAACACCAGTGAAGGAGGGTTACAACCTGAAGATCCCAGTGAAGCATTTATCCCCTCGGTATTTAACACGTTAAGTACCGATTATCTAAGGGATTGTAATACCTAGTCCTATAAGCTCAAATGAGAAGCTGGAGAAATCCAGTGACTGCTGTGAAAGTGCAGCTGGCAACAAAGAAAAGACCATGTGACGGCTTGAAAAGACAGTTGTCAGGAAGGAAAGACCCCAATGGGGCTGTCATGGACTAGCTATCCATGATGGCAGGCTCTGTCGCTCGGAAAGCGTACAAAGGCCACCCCTCATTGCAGCAAAAAGTCCAAACAGGGAAAGTCCCCCAGGGTCTGAGAGAGCGGGGGCCTTGTAAATGACCCTAGAATGAACAAGACGATGAACCAGATAATTGGCACAAATCAAGTAACACCTGCTGCTGGACAAGAGCGCCAAGTATGTAGCTGTGGCTGGTCCAAGGTAATATCTATTAGAGGCCTAAGAATACATCAAGGGTGGATGAAGTGCTTGAAGAGCGTGAGGCCAGGACCTTGCATTGATCATTATCTTCCGAGAAAAAGGTCAAGTCAGGTGAGTGAAGCTCAGCGGCAGGATATAACCCACAGTCCACCGGGCATCAGTACCCCAGTGGCCGAAAGTGATTTGAGCACAACATCAGAGAACTGGCTACCAAGGCTCGTGCAACCCGCTTTGGAGAAGAACATTCTAGGCCACAGACCTCACGTACATTTGCCAAAGTCCAGCAGCAAGAAAGAGTGGGCATCATTGGATGCAGACCTGATCAAGATCAAGAGGTTTGGTTGCAACGTCCACAACCAAGCTTCTTAAAGGGATGGGAGTGTGAGGACAGGCCTTCCAATAAGCCGATAAAACAATGTCAGAGGCTATGGATCAAGAGAGAGGATCCCAACTGGGATGCTGAAGGATCAGTGCAGGGGTAAAATCAGCGAGGGGCACACCAGGGACGCCAGGCGCTGAGATGTAGTGGGATTAATTCAATGAAACACCAATGAAGGAGGGTGCCCACCTGAGGACCCCAGTGAGTCATATACCCCTGTCCCACTCAACACTGTTACTTAAGTACTGATTAAGGGTTTGTAATATCTAGTCCTATAAACTTAACTCGGATAGCTTCAAGCAGTGCAAAATGATCCTAATTCAGTTGAAAAAACATAGGCTATTTTTGTTTTTTGTTTTTTTATCACCTTTTGTAATTTATTGATTAATTGATTATTTCTGATTATTCAAGGCACTGAATTGTTTCAAAGCTGTTGAATTTTTTTGCCCTCCAGGTGCCAGTTTTGGTTCTTTCACCAGTGTGAACCAGAAGCTCAGGGAACTGTTGCCCTCTCGCCTTGGTGTCCAAATGACTGATGACCTTGCAGGGACTCTCCACCGACTGTTAGACCTGGTAAGTACCAGATATTCTAAATTCCACTTATACATACCGGGTATATGTACTGTATATTTGTTTGGAATGAATTGCACCGCTGTAGGAAGAAAAGTTTCATTTAACTCCTCATAATTAAGTCATTTTGAACTTGCACCCATTTGTTACTTACAAAAAAAAGGTTATTTGTTGTTCCTGAGTACTTAAAATGTATTTTTTAACTGATAGATTAAGGAGCATAGCAATGGCTGCTGGGTATGCCCCAGCTTTGTAGGGACTTAATTTGTTATTATAGATTGGATTTTTCCTATAGATATTATACTACTACAACTCCATGTGAAGTAGTTACCTTACACACACATACCTTCCATGTGCAAACATTTACTTAGGCATTATGCCCGATGACAAATCACATCACAGTTTTCTGAACTTGAACTCAAGCATATGTTTTACTTTATCTCTATTTACAAATTCAGACAAATTTTCAATTCATTTTAAGTTCAAGTGCACTTGATAGACTACGTACAACTAATACACAGTTGTTTATTCAGTGCCAAATGCTGCATTTTTTCTTCCTTTAGCTCAGTGATAAGGAGGAAGCACTGGCCCACCAAAGAAAAGTCAGCATCATGCTAGCCCACAGTGCTGATGAGCTGCAGAGACAGTTACATCTTGATTCGCATTGTCACCAAATATCCAAGAGACAACCGCCTGTAATTCCATCAAATTCCAAAATACCAGCCCCAGATCAGAGGAAATCCAAAATCCAACCAGGGGAACCACTGAATCAACCACAGTCCACCGTCCGACCACATGGATGGTCAAATCTATCACAGGACTCCACCCAACCACAGGAACTGCTGAATCAACCACAGTCCATCATTCAACCACAGGGACTTTCAAATCAATCACAGGACACCATCCAACCAAAGGACGGTCAGGAAGTATCAAAACAATCAAATGCCAACACTCAAACTCTTGAAATATCCAACCTGTCTTACGCTCCCATACAAGCAAAGGAGGTGGCGCACCAATCACAGACCAGTGTCCAAATCAAATCAAGCTAATCACAATTATTAATGATAACAAAGATATCCCACCACTGAAACTATCAGACCCATTACAAGCTAACATCCAACTGCAGTAGCTGCAAATCCCTACACAGCTATATGCAGAGGATTCATCTTCACAATAAGACACTACTCTCATTCTTATAAACATAGAATAGTAAGAAACTGCTCTGCTGTTTGTGACCCTGTTTGTGTCTTCTGTATTACAGATAACAATTCATCATGTGTCACTATGGATGAACTGTCAACCCTGAATTTCTAAATGGTGTAAATGGGGTCATGCCTGTCATTGACCACCTCGTTATTAGTCTAACGTGGAATTGTCCACCCAATGCTGTTGAAAATACAAAACTGAATGAACTGGGGTTGAAGTAACACATTACAAAGCATCACATTATGTTATCTGTTATGTTACTTATGGGCTATGTTTTGTTATTTATGCGTTTGGTTACTTATTGCTCAACTCAACTTAGTTTGGAGATTGTTCAGTGGGCAAAGGAGTATTTGCTTAAGGGTCCATCTTGCCCCTGGGATTGCAAAATCAACTGACCAATAAAGTACCTACCCACCTACCCACCTACTAACCTACCTACCCAGTAGACAACAAATGGAAAAAGACAATCAGCTGTACCTGTTGAATGTATCAATTTTGTTCATTCTTCATCTTTGTGTCTTGCTTGATGTGCACTTAATTTATGCCTATATTGAAAACAACAATAAAAGAATACATCTTTGCAGTTTAACTCAGTAGTGAATTAAGTATAGCATACCGATTCCATAACAAAATGCATGGTTTGGTATTTGTTTAAGAATGATGACTTATGGTGGGATGTGTCATTAGTCATTGAATACATCAAATATTTAGTTTTTGTCCAACACATATTATAGATGAATGAAGTGTCTCTGGATTCAACACAGCAATTGTTAATGTAAATTTTCAATTTCAGATCATATACCACCCACAAAAACGACCTAACATTTAAACTAATAAACAAGTCATACCACCAATGACTGTGGGACTGGGAGCTGGAGATATGCAATATTGTGATACACGTTGAAACGGACCAAGTAACTAATTTCGTGCAGTTCCTGGAGTGGCCGGCTGAAAGTAACCCCTTCAATATTTTGCGTAGTAGAGGATTACCACTTGGGGGCAGTGTTTATCTATTTTGCCTTTGACGTACTTCGCCGTGGAACAAAATAGCTCCAGCTATTCTTGTAATCTTTTCATCACCGAAATATTTGGAGAACACTGACAAAGTCAGCGTTGTAGTTTATTCCTAATCTCAACAGAGGCAGGTGTGGATTCTGAATCCGTTATTCAAAATTCAGCAGTAAACAAAGTCATCAGCAGGTGATACTGGTGTCAAACATGGAGTGAGAGAGAAAATGTGGATACTTATATATCACTCAATAAGTGGTATGTTTATTGCTTTAGGGTTATTGTAATGAACATGTCATGTGATCTTATGACGATTGAATTTTGACTCTTGACACACAAACTAAGGAGAATGCAGCTGATTTGATCTATATCTGTGCTCTGGCCTGTGTAACTGATGTTGTTGTGAAATTCTTAAAAGTACTAGTTGTTATGATTGTCGTAGGAAGATTGCCATTCCCCTTTGTGCCACTACTCTTCTGTCTTTGTGTTTGCACGTGTGTGTGTGGATGGTCTTGAGACTCAGACGGTCTGTAATCTTGTTGCTTGACCCCTGGGTGCTGACTGAGCATTGATCAGTACGTTTGGACCTGGAGCTCTCTGGTGGCCCCCATGTCAGAAGAAAGTTGAGCCAGAATCAATGTGGGTCAGTTGCTCAGACTGAGGAACCCTCATATCTCAGCTGACAGAGCAATGAATAAAACAGGTGTACATCTTTCTTTCAGACATACTGACAAAAATGTGTGACATTGTTGTACCATACTGTCACTAAAATCTTGGTCAGAATAATACTTCCAATGTTTGATTCATTGGGGCATGTGGTTTGTTTTCTATTGTCTAATGTACGTGTGTGTATGTTTATATACATACACACAAATATACAGTCTGTACATACAGTACATACACACAAATATAAAGTCTGTTTGTGTCATAAATATGTGTGTGTGTATAGGTAGACACACACTTACAGTACATATGATTATATATATACCCATATGATTGCATGTAGAATTTTATACTGCATAATGACTTATAGATCATCCTGATCTGTGTGTGTACCTGTTGTGTGTGTGTACAGTATATGCACTGTGTTTGTGTGTGTGTGTGTGTTTGTTTTTTTCCTTTGTATCCTTTTTGATATATGAGATGTAACAAACACAGTAAGTGCATTATATGACATGAGCAAGATATGCAAACCTCGTCTTCATCACAAAACTTAAACGTGAAATGTTTTGTGTTGTGCTTGCACGCAATGCTTTTATCTCAAAAACATTTTTCACAACAGAATTTCACATTCTACACTTGTAACCAGGAAGGTTTCGAATGTAATGTTTTATTTCACAGGATCCCCTGCCAGTGATGTTGCCATGCTTTGAAACTTAGTGGATCAGCTCTGAAACTTTAATTTCCCATGAACAAATACAGCTACTTTCGCCTCTTTGTTGCAAGAGAAATGTTGGTGGTGCCCCATACAGACCTGTCCTGACTTTGTAGGTTGTAGCTGTCTCCCTCTTCCTTTTCTGCACCTGCCAAAGCATGAACAAAAGAGGAGAGCAGCTTGGCAGTGGCGTAGACCACAGTGTGTTTCTGGGCCGCCAGTATCCTCAGGGGACTTAATGTGGGGCAGCGACCGCCTCCAGTACTTCTCTTTTTTTTCACTTTGGAAAATATTGACACTGCCGGAGCTCCCGACCCTTTAGCTATTGATTACATCTTGAGCTGCGCATCTAGACCCAGACCAAAGCTGCTCTGGATTATTGGCGTGATTAATTAAAAAGAAAATGTTTTTTAGCACGGCTGGCTGCGTTTCACACTGAGCGGGAGGTTGGCAGCCGACAGAGGACACAGGCAGCGGGGGACGTAAACACACACACACATACACGCACACACGCGTGCGCGCGCACGCACACACACACGCACAGACGAGCATTGATTGACAAAATGCAGACTGAGGGGTGAGGGGAGGTGTATGAGGAACATTAATCCACAACGCACTGCAGAGTTTTGACAGAATCGTGCTCCAGGGCAGCGAAATTTATGAGCCATTACTCGTGGCAGACCAGGATCTAGTTGGTGCATTATGTTACATGTCATCCACCATCAGTCCAGCAGTGACTGACGTCCATTGAAAAAAAGACACAATCCAAGGAGTCAACCGCAGCATCACATGATTGCCTCTTCCCTTTTTCGTGTGCATCCAGCTGAGTTGCTGCATGCCTTGACGAGGGAACTAAGCTGCAGCCCGCAGCAACGTCTCAGTGAGATCACCACTGAGATCCAGCTGGACTTCTTCACTGTGACAACAGTTGACACTGCATGCTGCAGTGTTTACAGTCGATGAGAGACGGTAAATATGAGAATGCACCCACTGATGTCTTTGAATAATGATCTTACATGTGGTAATTTTTTAGTCACGATGCACATATTTCTCTCAAGCTACAGAATTTGCCATACACACAAGTGTTTGACATCAGAAATGACCCGACAATTGCAATCTATCTTCTGGCCTAGCAATAGTTTCCCCATCAGTCGCACCCTCAATACACTCATTTCAAGGTGGATCACCCCCCAAATGGAGCAACTACAGCCTGCCAGAGTCAAGAAAATTTCAAACTTAAAGCAAAAACTGATTGAAAGAAACCAGATCTAATGAGGGCTGAAAAAGAAAAGAAAGTTTTACGGCTAGACTTTGTTTGATATGAGTGTGAGAGTTTTGATTGAGATTGTATTGTTTGATGGTTGTATACCATGTTATCACAAGACTGCTTGTGATAGTTTCCATGCAGTTATCACAGTCATTTTAGATGATGGAGGTACTTGCTGTGGTGACGCTTGTGTCAGGTCACTGACTATGCTGTGAATGCTGCATATCATCACTGAGGCTCTCAGACTGCTTTACTTATATTCACAAACATGGTACTGGTTTGCTGCTCACCAGCTTAATGTTTTACTTCACATGCTTTCACAACACATTTTGTGAAGCTGCTAATGGGCTCAGAACTACTGAGTGAAGGTCTCCTTATTTTCATGTGCTGCTACTATCAACATGGCTGCAATTTAAACAACTTAAAACTGGAAGGTTTAAAAAGTAAAGGCTCAATTTGAAGTAATCTCAGTGTCTGGGTGCTATGAAAATGAGCACAACCGATTCCCCCTGCCCTTTGCCAGAAACACTGAAGACGCCACCATTTGATCAACATGTATGATAATCCCCAAATAAAATAGATTATTTGTCATTCAAATTGAGCAATGCATGTTCTGATGGAGTTTTATATAATATACCTCACCATATGCATGTAAGGTTGGGAAGTAGAACACTCTGTCATGTGCGCAAAAAATAGAAATTGTATTGTCTTAGGTCTTGACCACAGCCATGGACCAGAACAATCTTTGAGAGGGGATCCAAGTAGCTAAAATGTTACCAGAGAAAATACGCTGCCACAATTCTCTCCTGGAAACTGACCGAAAGTGACCTTAGATTTGCCACTTTTGCCATCCGACGACGACATGACACTTCTCCACATACACAGTCGGGGTTACATTGCTTACAGGGTGTAGCTGGTGTTGAGGGGGAAAATGTGAACATCAGATGTTCTTGTTCTCCAGGTTACTCCATTTGTATGTTAGTATCTTCAAAAATGTCACACCATTTTAGAGTTGCTGTGATGACAAACGCTACATATGGTATGTAAAATATGGACATCTACTTTACATATGGAAACTATAAATATGGAAACTGTATGAATAAATTAATAAAATGTCACAATAGCTCCCTCTGTGGTCTGCTTCTTTGTGAAACCTTCCGGATCCCGTAAAAGCACATCATGAAAAACTTAAACAAGCAACAATTTTCAAAATACATTTCTGGTCATTTTCCATTTGAACACCAATGGAGCCACATCCCTCTTTCTCCCAGCAGTCTCCCCTCATTTGCTTGCGGTCTAAATGGCTATTTGATTTGATGATGGGGGTTAATAACAGCATACGGCCCTCACTCCTGTTTGTAGGGAAGGTCAATGTATTGAAAGTCTCTGGACATGTGGACATGCATGACAAAACGCTGACAAATAATCTGTGTAGCCTTGATGTTCCATTAAATGATCAATTCTGCCAGTTTGAGGGTGTGTGGGTGAGATGCAAGGGGACTATGAAAAGGTCAGTATCTGTTCATTGGTGGAGTGATTGATAAATCAATGGGGACTCCGGAATGGTCCAGTGAGTGAGGTCTGGGCTTGTCTTTAAAAAAAAAACAGGAGCGGAATGGGTACGAAGCTGAGGTCTCTACCAACTCTACCATCCCTACCACTCTCTGCTGAAACACAATTTGAAATTGTTACAACTCATTTATTCATTATCTTGCTGAATACCACAAATCAGAGTAGAAAGTATCCAAACATACATGCATGTATTTACACATGGAACCTTCAATGAAGCGTCTACAGGCAAGAAGTTATTCTGAGTCTGGAGCAAATTCTTGTGTTGACACATGCAGAACTGAAGGCCATTTTGAAATCCCGAAACAATCTAAAGCGTTTACTTGAAAACCAGAGGCAAACTGTATATCTACCTGTTGTTTGCTTCCCTCTTTTCCTTTATCTGTTGTACCGGGTCATTTCAACCTCACCGTTCATTCACCTCACTCTTCCACTTCATCTACTCAATTCATTTTTTTGTGCCATGATTTTCTTGTTGTGCTACACAATGACAATAAAAGCATTCTATTCTATTATGTAGACTTCAACCATTTACAGTATTTTCTGGAGCAGTCAGGCTATGTCAGATGCACGCAGAGAGATATTTTCTCACCCTTTCCTTTTCATTAATGTTCATCAGGTAAACTCCTCTGGAAAATCAACTCGCATGATTTATCTGTTGACAAGAGAACTGACACAGTTCAAACAGTTTTCTACATCAAATAAAGAATGTTGCCAGCTGGGCCGAGCCGGAAAATACTAATCCACAATTAAGTTAAGAAAAAAAATATTGAAACACAACATCCATGGACCAAGGCCCCCTGCAACCTGCATTACAATGCCATGACACTTTGTTGCTTACTCACTCATTTAATGGAGTTGCTGTTCTTTGATTGGATTTTGCCTGTCTTGACATTTCCTGGTGTTAATGCACACGGCACAAGCTTTCAGTTGAGCTGAACCGCAAAAAACTAATAAACTGTGTAATTAGAGAAACCAAGTGGCACGTGTACACACAGGTTGCGATTTGTTTACGCACTAGCAGACGGCAAGGGGTTTGCCGTGAGACTTATATTCCTGACTTGGACCAAACGGGGGCAGTAGTACCTCGTACCACACAGGGACCACGGACCTGCACTTTGTTCCTTGGTGAGGGGCCAGAGATTGCCGCTTTATCTATCGCGGGGATGTTTGACTGGATTTCAAACGTTTGCTTCGAAAGCATCAGTCAGTCAATTTTACGCTCATGAAGCACACAGAGGACGATCTCTCTCTCTCTCTCTCTCTCTCTCTCTCTCATCCTCTTTCACTCTCTCTCTCTCTCTTTTCGTCTTTTGCACTGTCTCCTCCTACTCATATCTGTTCAATATCTATTTCTGTAATTTTACTGTTATATCTTGCAATTAATTGCTTTGGTACTAAACTTGCAATTAAGTGCTTTGGTACTAAACTAATACTAGTGCTAATTCAGTATCTTACTAATTAAGTAAGATACCACGCAGATTTCCTAATTTGGTAAAAATTTGACATACCGTTACTAGGGATGTCCGATATTGTTTTTTTTTGCCGATATCCGATATGCCGGTATTGTCCAACTCTCAATTTACCGATACCGATATCAGCCGATACCGATATATGCGCCGGTAAACGCTTCAGGAGCGCATAGGCACTATTTCGGTGTAACGCACGCATTATTTTAATTTCATCGGTTTTTATATTATCGGTTTCAAAGCAAAAAAATCCGATACCGATATTAAATTTTTATGCTAATATCGGCCCACCGATATTATCGGACATCTCTAGTCTCAAGCACTTACAAACTCGTGCTATGGTGACACAAGGGGCTCAAATCTCTGACCCCTTACTTCACCACTGAGATATAGCACCTGGCTCTATCTGGTTGCTGACAG
>OMPJ01045546.1:10605-21906 GCA_900312935.1 Carapus acus | reverse complement strand
GTTCTCCACTCAGTGTTCGGCCCACCCCAAGGCACCATGTGTACACACCGCCGCGACATAAGACCCAGCCAATTTAGGGAGTCAAGAGTCCATTTTCTGCCCCCTCCCCTAACCCCTTCCTCCCACCCTTCTTTTTTTGTGAAAATAAGATAAAACTCTTAAGAAGTTTCAATCAAAGACTTGAGTAATCTCTCTCAGTCCCCCTTTGTCAGTCTCTGTCACTTTCTTTTTTTCTGATTGTTTTTCCTTTCGTTGTTGTGTTTTTGTTGCTGTTGCTGTTGTTGTTGATCAACTCCCAGCTCACCCCGTCTCCCTTCTGTGCACGAGTCCCTCGTCAATTTTCACAATTGCCGTTCTCATATCGACCGGCACAGTTCCTGCCGACGGCCTCGCTCCACACCCGTTGTCCGACGCTCCACCGCGAAAAATGTCTCATCAGTCTCTGCGTAGCACAGAAGTTCCAGGGTTTGGTTTTTTGTTGTTGTTTTTTTACTTACTGAAAATTAGCACTGACTTTCTGAAAAAGCAGTAAGATAGATTCTGCTGTGCAAAACAATGCCTGAAGAGCTGATAGTGTAAAATCCACTCCTCCCTCAATGTTCCAAGACACTTTCCGTCCCAATCTCATAGGGGGTCCTCCTCAACCGTCCGGTCCTAGGCGCCTCATCTTCCCGACGTTCATAAGGTCCCTCGCGTTCTTACTTGCAGGTAAAAACCTCCGTCCTCTCGCTGCATGTGTTGCACTTGACGAAGCAGCACCACTGGAACTTGCAATTGCACTGCCACACTTTGGTGTACTGGTGTGTGTTGTAGCCCCGCCCACAGCACATGAGGTCACAGCCGTCCGTGTGTAGCGATGTCCGGTTGCACAGGCGTCCCTGCGTGCCCACGCTCCCCGTGGCAGCGTCCTCCTCGCAGTAGTTGGGCGACCTCTCAATGTAGACGAGGTCTGTCTCCATGGGCTTGCGGTAGCCCTGAGTCTGCTTCACCTTGAGGTGGGTAGGCTGGCGGAGGCGGCTCGCCCGCACTACTTCCACATGCACCGCTTCATTGTACTTTTCCTTGAGTATATAGCCGATTTCGCGGAATTTGGGGAGTGTAGTCCAACAGGTCTTGGTGGTGCAGGAGCCTGAGACGCCATGGCACTTGCACTCCAGCTTCATCCTCTCCTCCAGAACCTAGGAAAGTACAAAGGAAAACAAACACTATGTCAGTTGTGGAGGGCGACACTCCCGCATTTATGTAGCATCGGAATCATACACTCATGGGCAACAATATGCTTGTACAACTTGGGCAATTATGATATCGTGCTGAAAAAATTCAGCATCTTTTTCTTGAAAACAACTGAAGAGAGGTCACATGGAGACCTCCCATGACCCCCTCAGGAACACTTAATGGTGCAAGCATGGACAAACAAATTGTGCTGCGGTCTGGTCTTTCTGGTTTTTAAGCCAATGTTGTAAAATGTCATTTTGAGACAGTAAGCGGTGGGGTGGTTACTTTAGTGACTCAGGCAAGTGGACCAACAAAACACATTCATTCACTTGCGTCAACGTGGGCGTAAATGTCTGCACGGGCTGCTCACAAAGTGACAGCTCAGGGGGGGTCAGAGTGAGTTTTGAACGATTTCAGATTTGATCCATAGAATGTGGAGATTTATCTAACATGTCCCTGACGTGTTTAACATCAGTGACGTTGTGATGAAACAACACCAACTGATGGTTTGTGTGGACATTGGTGTATTTACACCATAATCACGTAAATTCAAGGTCAGGAGGCATGGCAATGTGACAGGGTGTGGAATGAGGGAGTGTGTAAAGTAGACAACTCTGGCGTATCTGAAATTCACACACGTCAGGCGACGCCTCACTCCTAGCCAGTACTGCGGCTGCAGTAACTCTGCCCACCATCTAATGTGAGTTGGTGTCAGTGGAAAACAATGCAAGATCAGGCACCTTGCTTGATTGAAAGTTATTGCTATAGTGATCATTGTCTCTCTAAAGATGCCAGCAGCGCCACACAACGTGCCACTAGTGTGATTGTTTACATCAGCTGCTGGGATTGAAGGGGCTTGTCTGACGTAAACTTCCAAAGCCACTCAGATTTTTTGGCATGGCGCCGATGAAGCCAAAGAATTCATTGAGTCATTGGCTTATTCGCACCATCCCACTTTGCCTTCGTTTTGCTTCGGGGTTATCACCAACAGGTGGCACACAGGCCCAAGTTTACTCTCTGAGTTTCTTCTTAATGCCAGCGTACTAGGAACAAATCATCTCTGCACGACTTGGGGAAAAAAAGAAACAAACCTCAAAATACAACTCACGATCCCTCGCCTGCCGCATCGTACTTTCCGTGGTGCAGAGTCGGCGTTTGAGTGGGTCGAATTAACACGTCCATAATGTTCCTGACAAGACTCCTCTAGGTCAATTAGGAACTCCTGACTTGTTTGAACATAGTATGTGAATTTGTTGTTCAGATGTACAGTTTGGTTGGCAGCGTGTGTTTCCAGTGCAGCTTTTTTTCCTGGCACGAGGAACAAGTCATCATTTCTATCAGACACTTAGCAAAATGTACACATGACATTAAAAAAAAGAGACAGAAAAAGCAGCAAGTTGTTCGGTGGGGTTGTGCGTTTGTGTGCTTTGTGGTCGGAGTTTCCCTATTTAATGACATCTGATTGAAAAAACATGAGCCTCCCGGATCATGAAAGCTGGGGTCAGCTGTCAATCTTTCCTCAAATGTTGATTTAGAAGGAGGATTTCGAAAAGTGTCCAGCACTGAAAACCACAAGGAATGCCTGGGTAAAGAATCTGACTTTCAGAGGGATGCATGGAAACATTTACTTAAATCGTGTCCATCAAAGTGTTGGATCTGTTACCAATTACAGCAACGAGGAATGATTCCCTTCGAAAAGATGTCTTGTCAAACAACCCCCCCCCACTCCAACCCAAAGATGAAAGTAACACAATGCATTAGATGCTCTTTGCCGTTCAGGGGCTTGGCTGTAATTGCTCTTTTCTGATTCCATCTGATTTGATGCTTCCTATCAGAAATTACTGGGGACGTTATGTCCTGTGGCTCTGAGTCGTGCATGTAGAGTCACGCTGATGAGGGTTTGCTGAGGGCGCACAAATCCAGCTCAGCTATAGCAGCAGACAGACAGATAACACACCGATCAAGCCGTTGCATCTAGAATGTCCAAAACCAGACTGCACAACCAAGAGGGGAGAGGGACCACCCAAAAAACCTTTCAAACAACATGGACGAATAGACCTCTGCCTCCACGTTAACCGTAACCTCCTTCCAATAAATCATGGCCGGCGTGCTGTTCTCATGTGTTTTCCCCTAATACACTATTTGTCCTTCTCAGCTTTCTTACGGTCTCGGCAAGGATGAAAGTTTGATTTTTGTGTATCTTGACATATTCCGACTTTCCAAGCCCCAGAATGAGTTCAGTGCCGGTGCCAGACCGAACCCTGACAGTTCAACATGCCAGTGCATTGGCATTCAGACCATATCATTCTGCTGTGTTAACACCGACATTGTCGGCCTGCTTTCACACACTGAATGGACGCAGTCAAATGGCAGTGACATGTTTTGGTATTGTGCAGAGAACTGCAATAATATCCTGTTCCTGACTTCACACTTCATAATTCCATGAAAGGGCTGGAAAGGGGGGATGGCGGTTCTCCATCTGACATCCGTTGGCTTGGCCATGTTTTCCCAGTGGACTTAATGAGCCCCGTGTTATTTATTACGCACACTTGTCACCATAACAGCATCTCCCTCTCCCCCTCTTACCCTCCTTCCCGCCCAAACAACTGACAAGCAGCAAACAAACACGTCTCAGCTGCACTGTTTGCCAACATGCCCTCAGAAGTGCAGCCAAGCTTTCAGAGGGGGAAGAAATACCGGTGGAGCTCGCCAGACCCAACTTAGAGCCCTGAGATGCAAGCAGTGACCAGTCACTTAGCAGCTTCATCAGCTGCTCATTGGTAGTCACCCGAGTTTCTGTTGCACACATGGGTGGGTTTGCAACTTCTGCACAAGCACGCACACGCAGATGAAACCATGAATCCTCGTGTTTGTGCAGTATTACGCAACAAGAAATTGAAGACCTGTCAATGAGGAGTTTGTTGTAATTTGGTCCTGTCTTTTGAGAAGACTGGAGCCAAGAACAATTATTCACGGCGAATCGTCTCAATGCTTACCTTTCTCCCTGCCTCGTTATTGTGCAAGTTCATCAGCCGTCTGGGAGTCTTTTTAATCTCGCGGGCGTCCACGAATCGCCGAGAGAACTCAATGCCGTACTTGATGTCCGCCGAGCATCCGCCCCACTTCCAGCCCTCGTCCTGGTTGTAGTAGCCCTGCTTCTCCCGGTCACAGCCGCACTGGCTCAGGTTGCCCTGGCTACATGCCGCCGTGATGGCGTGGGCCACGCCCGCCGCTGTGATAGCATAGGTGAATGCTGCTTCTCGACTGCCTGCACATGGACCAAGAGAGGCATTTTGAGAACATTGCAATGACATGACGTTCAACAAATTCAAAAATGTAGAATTCCTCAATACTGACATAAAGGCTGGTAGAAACATGGAGCACATAAACATCACTTATCATACTATGTATCTGTGTACTTGTAGTTGTCAATTGCAACGGTGAAATATAATTGTCTAAATATTTCATCAGCCAAGTAATGTATCACATCCTAGCCACCACAGTTCCGCAGTCCATTCCTAGGGTAAGCGTAGAAACTATTTAAAAAGAAAGAGAATTAATTCATTTGCTTCCATGGCCTGGTTGGTGGTGTGCCTGGTAGGTAGAGAAAAATGAGCATACAACAAAATAACAATGTCCAAACACACTTTCACATCAAGAACTGCTGCTGCTGAGCAGTACTCAGCGGCAAATGAGCGCATTGAAGCCACCTCCAGTCTCATCTCATCATTATCTACTTATTTGTTTAATCATTTTACTAAATCAAAACAAGATGATAATTGTTCATGGGTATCCATGTTCATGCACTGACACATTCAGCACCTCCTAATATGTGCAGACACAGCAGGCGGGTCACGGCGACCTTTATCATCATCAATCCAACCTGCGCATGTGGGAGTCGATTGAGCCCAATGAGCTTGTTTAAGCATGAAATGCAGATAAACAGTGAGTGGCATTCAGCCAACATTCTCTACGCACAGCTGCTGTAAAATCGTGCAATAATCCAGGACTTGGAACTGGGCCTAGATTCTTCCATCTCATTATGTCAAATAAGAAATATCTAGGGCCTAAAAATTTAGGGTCTATAGGAATTCCCACCCAGATGGACCTAAGTTGCAGAGGGGAGAAGGGAAAACATGGCCATGCTAAGGGCCACTAGAGCTCAGACTGGAAGACGGGGAGAGAAAGGATTAGCACAAACGAAGGGGAGAATCTCGACCGATAAAGCCGACACACCCTCGATGACCCGCGCTCTTCTGACACCGAGGTGGTATGGAGTGATGGAGCTCCTCGGCTATGTGCTTTAAAAACAGCCTCCAACAGTGCAGCATGCATCTCCATCCTGGTGAGAGCTGGTCTAGGTGCTGTCCAAAGTGCTGAATTCCTCTACAGTAGCACCTTGCACCACTGCCCACGCAGCAAACAGTTAGGGTCTGCAGGTCTGAGCATGCGGCCGCAGGACTCTGACGCTCTGCGGGACGGACAGGACAGCAAAAAGAGGGACCAGCTGCAGCCAGATATCTTTTACCTGAACATAGTCACGCATCTGTGAGAATTTTCAGCCGCTGATTTAACAAGATGTCATTTTATCTAAGCCACAGCTTAACTGAAATATGTCACCAGTGTTGTTTTTGTGGGAAGATGTTGTAAGATTGTTCAATATTTCAGAGTTTGCCCAGCCATCCTGTCGTCTATACAACGTTTCTGGATTCCCAATGTCTTTTCTTTAGTTATGACACAAAGTTCAACTTATTTGGGTCATCCCAATCACCATTATGTGCTCAAATGAGCTAAGTCGAAAGAAGTCTGTTTTTGTTGCATACTTCTATTTTCTGGCAATAGCCAATAAATGCACAGACTCAAAAATGTACCAGGCAACTGAGAAACGAAACTTTGGAAATACTGTTGGAGAAAGTTCTGTGACCGCTTCTTATTTGCCCAAAAGTAAAAATGTCAAGTAAAAGGTAAAATGCTCTGCTACGAAACAAGCTCATGCAAAGAGAACCTCCTACCTTCCCACCACCGCCACATAAACCGAAAACGGGGTCATCACGCAGTGGAGCAAAACAAAGCCGTATATCATTGTCCCTAAAAGGTAATAATTTGAAAAAATGAAGGCTTTAGCCAAACACCAACAATATATGACGCACACTAATGAACGCTTAAGTTAACAAAACGGTGACTAATTCAATTAAATCATTTTATTGCTGTGTCATGCTGTTTGTAGGATCAGTGATGGATTAAAGATGGAAACAGAGCTAAAAGGATGAGACATAAACGTGGCCAAAAGGTCGCCAGCAGTATAACCACGCCAAAGTCCCTCCACTGTTTTGCTTCAAAAGGCTTCTCTGGTCTGAAACATGCTACGGCCATGACCCTGCTTCCCCACCTCACCCCCAACTTGCATCAACACAGGGAGGAGGAGACCACAAACCAAGCAGTGGAGAGAGGCTAGACTAACCCTGCTCTATGTTTGAGGGCATCTTCGTGTGGTGTCACATGACTGCGTGAGTCTCATGGTACACACATTGTTCAGACTCTGTTGCTCCCAGTCAGCACCTTAATGGAGGCACAAACATACCAGCATTTACAAAAGATAGACATATACTGAGAACATACAGTGTCTTAAACACATTTACCAGTAGACAGTAGATAGTGCTTGTGTCCCCAAGCACCACTCAAAACTTGGACTTTCGCTCGCATGTTGAACGGAAATATGGACCAAGACACGGCTCATATCTCAAAAAACTCCTATGTTGAGTTGCTCGTATATTAAGGTACGACTATATGTTGTTCATGTGAAATAGAGACCAGGTAGCCTCTTGCACTCCTCCTAATCTGCCTATGTTTTGCAGAATTAAATGTTCTTTATCAACAACAACGGAAGTCACTCTTCTGCATTTCACCCATCCCATCTATTTGAGGGGCAGGGGGCGCTCTGTACCACACCCACTAAACAGTTGGGGGTGCAGTGTCTTTAGCTCAAGAGCACATCAGCAGTGCTGTGAGACAGAGGTTCAAAATCACAGATCAAATGTCTTTACTTCACTCACAAGTCTTATCTCAAACTCTAGGATAAGGTGTGTGTCGTCCATTTGCACCGGAAAAAATTACTATAGAATTAATAGAGAACTGGGGAATTACTGAGCCACAGGTTTCCAACCTTTAGCCTGGTGGGAATTCACAAATCAAAGCAGCAACCTTTTCGTCTCTAACCAACATCTCTACCCTCCGAGCCATGCCGGTCACATGTAAGCTGCTAATGCCAAGAGGAAAGAACGAACCCACTTGCTGCCAGTGGATGAGCGGTCAGAGGCGGAAGCGAACCCATAGCAGCGGCAGAAAGCTCTGCAGAGGTTGGCCCCAGAGTCCTGACAGGGCTCCAGGAGGAACAACCCTGGGATAGCCTCACTCGCTGCCAGTGGAAAATTGGAGTGACCAGAAAAACCTCAATGAACTTGGAAATAACCAGGAAAGAAGAGTAGAGGGAATGTTAAACCAGATGTCTAACGGAATTTTGCAACCAGTGTCCGTCTCGATGTCTAAGTGGGAGGCGAGAAGAAGAAGGAGGAGGAGACAGGTAGAAGGGAGGTAGAGCATCTGGAGGGGCAGAAGGCAACTGATTCAGTGAGCCTTTGGGCCTCCATGAGCCAACCAGCCAGTTTGGACTCTGGCTGCTGCTGCAATGCCCATCAGATCTTTTGACCAACTGGATACATGCTATAAAAATAGGGGGGGGGTATGTAGTGGCTCACCACTAAGACGCCAATCTGTGTTTAGAGCTGGTGGAAGGCACACCATTAAGCAAAGGTCACATGACGCAGACCAGGAGATTTACAACCTTAGACGCTTCAGGCAGAGCTGTTAGTGTTGCGCTGGTGGGGTGATGTAGTAATACCGCCACTGCCTTCAGCCAAGCCACGCTGTCCTCACAAGTCTTCGCCACCAACAGGCTGAGGCAACACTGCTGACAACAGAGGAAAGGGAGAGGATACAGAAGCAAGGCTACAAGATGGGTCTTGGCTGTGGAGGTCACACCCCTGGTCCAAACAGGCACCCAAAGTCCAGACTCAGTGTTGTGCCTATTCTACCGTGAAGGAAACCCAAACTGGGAGGAATTTACTGCCCCAGAATGTGTGGGGAAGAAACACCGCCTTATAATCCATGCGGCTCCTAGACACTCTCCAGTGCTTCCGGGGTGCTAATGTGGTTAGAGAGAATTTCAGCTGTGTGACAACAAAAGCAGGTCTGCGGTGCCAGCGAGCTGCAGTGAAGCATGCAGACGGGAAGCAGCGAGTGCACCGCAGCATGAGGAAGACTTAATTTCTTCAATGGGGAGGAGGCCTGCAACAGTAAGAGGATAAGAGGGGAGGGGAGGAGAGGGGAGTGGGTTAGCGAGGGGTGCAAAGGGGCAGTGGAGGGGTGAGCGTGTGCGTTTCGGAGTGTAATCAATGCTGAAATATTGTTAACTGTTGCTATTGCTAACAACAAGCATGATGTGTGTGCGCACAGTGTCGTGTATGCGTTGCAATTAGGCTCATGCAGGTGCGAACTTACACCATGGTTGGCTAAACACCACCACTGACATTCATACATACACACACACATAGACACACACAACCACACAAACTCCTCCCTGCAGCCTGGTAACACAGCAAGTCTAGATTGCATAAGAAAGAACGTCTCCACAACACTGTGCCTGGATGTCAGAGACAAATGGCACCATGGACAACAACGGGAAAAGTGTCACTCGCTGGTGGCCAAAAGTCACAACACTTGTGGTTGTTTTGACTGGCGGCATGCATCGCACACCGGTTACAGCACTGAACTTTTTTGGAAGCGGAGGAAACAGTGGTTGAGAAGTCCCCAAAACTCATCGGCTATTATCAGAGTTCCTACAGTATGACTCCATTCTCAAAACGGAGACACACATTTCGTTCCCGCAGATAGTGGTTAACATTGCTGTCGGCGAGGCCACATCTACCTCCATCCGCCTAAGACTTAATCCCACAGGGAGTTTTTCTTTTTTTCTCCCCTTCTCCTCCTTTGTCCTCAGCGTTCCCACAATCCAAATATAAAATAAAATGCCAAAGCCAATGAACAGCCTGCACCCCATTCACAAAAACAAAATAACAAGAGAAAGCCACCGCACAATCCGGGCTGAGACAAAGGCATTGCGCATTATTTTGTCCCATGCTGCGGACACACACCACACAGATCGCACACCATATGAGTATATTTTGCCTCTGACACTGTGGGGGGTAGGTTAAACGACATTTTGGAGATTAGCCCTGAGGTCACCAGGTCAGATAATATGGTACATATAGTACTACATTGTTCAATACAATTGAATTCTTAATATGAAAGGACAAGGATTGAGACAGACCACAAGCAAGTTTGCAAGTTAGTATTTCTGTGTTTTTTCCACAGTTAGACCCCCCATCAGGCAACGACAGCAAATGTGCGCATTGTTTTGATAGCTTTTCACCTCAGTACAAAAACGCAGTTTCACTGAGAATATGTCACAAGACGGACAGAAAAAGGCACAGAGGACTTAAACAATTTCGAGGACAAATGCTTGCTGTTTCAAAGGGTTAGGCAGAGCAAAAGTGCTACAAACAAGCTCCAACCAGAGCAGTGCCAGTGCTGGAGCTGCGTCTCCAGGGCCCCAAAGAAGGGGAAGAAAGTTGGTAGGAAAACCCAAGCTTTGTATACCAATCACTGAACTGACTAATGCGCTCTCTCTAACACTGTTTTCCGTTCCACTTTATGTACCGTTGCTATGAACATATGCTCCCAGCAAATTATAGGCAAAGTTGTGGTCCGTGAGGTTTGTAGCTCGCTGCATTAGCATAGCCTTGATCCTGTACAATAAAATAATATTGTTTTACCAGAACTGGGGTTAAGTTTTTTGGTGCATTCACATCAGGGAGGCGAGGGAAGTGACAGGCTTTGGCACGGTGGCTCACTGTTGGGCCTCGGCAGTTTGATTTGAGTAACAAGAAGAGCTTTGAGCCGTAGAGCTAAAACAATTATGAAGGTATTTCACGTTGCCGCTGTTAAATGCTGTGGATCTCTGTAAGCTGCCTCCTAGGGATAGAAGATTGGCATTGGTAGAAAAAAGAAAAATTCTCAGAAGCAACCACTTTCTTTACCTGATCTCCCTGGGGTGATATAAAGAAACTGTTTAGACTGAATACCAAGGCTTGCTTTAACAGGCACACATCCGTCTTCCTGCTTTTTGTGCGTGGAGCGGACCAAAACATGCCAATGGTCAGGACAATGTGTAGGATTTAAGTAAATTTTTAACCTTCGGTCAAGTTTGTTTAGTATACTGAGGAGACATTTTGCTGAGATCTATGTAAGTCCCACATCAGACCAGTATTGCATCTTTATCTCTGTAACCACAAACCCCAATATGTCACCGATGAGACGTTTTTCCTCCCTCTCGCAAAACGGTCACCAACGCCTGATGATTTTTATATTTGTTGCGGTGGACGAAGGCCTCGATAACGTCAGAACTTTCTTAGCAACTTCCTCTCTGTGCTGCAACCTCACTGTCTCTGTCGCTCTGCTCTCACCTATGCTGGGCTGGTAGCGTTGTGATTGTTGGCACATGTAAATGTCCATTGTCAGGTCCCGCGTGTAGAGAATACAGTGATCGGCCAGGGATTACGCCGAACAAAGCCCGCTGTGAGATTACAGTTGATCCTCTCACATCCTGTTTCCTCTTGCGTCTAGTGGCAGTAGCGGACACAGACAGATGCAGATTCCGCCGATAACACTGTGCCACGTAGGGGTGAGGGAGTGAGGGGGTGGATGGAGGACCCCAGGGGGCCCAAAGGGCAAGGGACCGGGATGACCCCTGGCTGCCACATTAGCGAGCAGGCTGTTGAAAAGAGAGAGTAGGACGCCACACATTGGGACATTACCGCGTAGCCTGAGGCTGAGGAGGATCTCCACCGACAAAGCAGCAAAGAGTATTTTGGGCTAATGTTGTTGCACGGTCAAGGTCAGAGCACATGTGTTGTGATCGACTGGAGCTGGTGGAGCAGGAGGGACACTGAGTGGGGTGTGGTGGGAGAG
>OMPJ01045546.1:0-10585 GCA_900312935.1 Carapus acus | reverse complement strand
AGGGGGTGGGGGCTGTCTCAGGGGTTGTGAGCGGGGTCCATGAAGACCATTGCGGGGGCCAAAGGGCTACACACCCCACACAGTGCACAACAACAAAGAAACAGGCCACAGTGTCTGATGACAGTACAGTAGTTGATTGAGATGCAAGTTTAATTCTGTTACAGCTCGTAAATCAATCTGCTCATGTCTCAAAAATATTTTTTTTTATCTAAAAATATCTAGAATATTTTCAATCCTTTTTGGCAATTTTTTCCCTGAATAACTCGGTTTGGTCCTAGTTGACCACTTGTTGTGAACACAGCCTTCCTCCCCTCTGTTGCCTTAACATCTAAGTAGATGCTTCTCCATGCCTCATCACCAAGTGGATGGTGGTTCTCCTCTTAAAGTTCTCAAACCACCTATGAAGCCTTGACTGATTCTTCCATTGCCGAACCTCCTGTTTCTTGTAGTTCCAAGTCACCATAGACAGTGTGAGCCGTCATAGATGCGTACCCAAGCCAACTAGTGTTGGTGTCCACGAGCACCACTCCTGACTCAAATTTATGCTCGTGTCCCCAACAAAAAAATAGACCGAGAGAAGGCTCAAATCTCAAAAAACTCCCATGTTAAGTTGCTTTATGTCAAAGTACTAATATACCTGATAGGGGTTATGGAAAGGATGCCACACATCTACACACACACACATACAGGATAATGGTCTGAAAACTAGACCTTCTATCCACCACCGTTCCACCATAACACAATGCGTTCCTCATTTCCGTTGCCTTATTCACACAGTATTGGTTAATTAACTGTCTGAGAGTGAAAATGCAGTCGTCGGCAAAAGTCTGGCACTGGGATAAACAGAGAATTCCCTCCACCTGTAGTATCTGCTTAGTTTTGGTGTTGGTTGAGGGATGTGCAATAACTGGTCGCCTGAAGGGTTCTTAAGGCGACCAACTAACAACCTGTTAATCCACAAAGGGAAAAGCCGGCGTGGCAGCAGGATGATGGATGGTATTACGGGAGAGTTCAACAGTGTCGAAGTATCCACTTGTGTGCTTGAAAAGCCATTTTGAAGAATGCGTTTGTGACAGTCTTGACTAAGCTGCACCTGGGCCTGACACGCACATACACACGCCTACTCCACACATCAAAAACAAAGTCAGCTCACAGGCCCAAAAAGTAAACAAATCTCCAGTGTAGCACCGCCTCCTCCACAATAAAACTGCAAGTCAGTTGTTCTTATTGAATAGATCTCCTCACTCTTGAGGGAAGAAAGTGTATCCCTCCATTGGTATTTAAAGGAAACGTTCCCCCACGATCACAGTTTTTGTACCCATTTTTGTTACTCCATTACACTGGCAGCATGATTTGAAGGCAGTTTGTCGAATTGTTCAGCTGGTCGAAATTAATATTTCATCTTGCATTTCCTTTTGCTTTTTCAAATGAGGAAACAAAGCATGAATGGAACCATATGGTCATCTGTGTCAGCTTTTTGTTCATTCATTATTAGCCTTAGATTGGACTATGATGTTTTATGTGCATTCTGCGGGGATATGATTTCACCACAAATGACCATCAAGTGATTCCGAGAAAAGCGAGGATTTCCGCCAATGCATTCATAATCTGAAAGTATTTTGTTGTCTTTAAAGCCAGAGCCTCTCGTGTAGAGCAGAGGGAAATGCTACAATTGAATATATTTCTGGCCTGGAATTCTGCTGATGCCATGTAGTCTTCAGCAATGCTCGAGAAGTATCATCAGTGGCGCGTCAACAGCCAAAACAAACTACTTCAGCATTTCAACAGCCCGTGCCATCATGCTGAAAACAGATTTGACAGGCTAATTGTGTTTTTTAAAGGAACTGGACACCTTGAAACTTCCAAATCAAATATTCCACGATGTTGCTACGAGAGGTACTCTTCCGCATCCTGCGAAAGAACAGGAATTTCTGGGGACAACATTTAATGTGAACAATGTAGCACTTCAGGCAAGATACTGAAAGAAAAAGGCATCGGCCGTGCAAACACTACAGGCTCCTGGTCAGCACTCACAGCCCTATTTCCCAAC
Source organism: Carapus acus (assembly GCA_900312935.1). Taxonomy (NCBI): domain Eukaryota; kingdom Metazoa; phylum Chordata; class Actinopteri; order Ophidiiformes; family Carapidae; genus Carapus; species Carapus acus. The sequence continues at coordinate 8,535 of OMPJ01045546.1, read as the reverse complement.
CTCAGGTCCAGAATTTCTACAAATACAATGTCCAGCGGGCATGGGAAGATGTCAGATGAACTTCATCCATAACGCTGCTTTGCTGACTCCTATTGGTCAGTTGGGGCACCCTTAAATTAAACAGGGTCTGAACCTCTTAACGCTGATCTTGCTTGAGAGCAGCGATGGACCATACCAAAGGGTGGAGGAGGAAAGCTGGTTGGTTTCGCCTGTCTTGTGCGAGTCCTTTGCACTCCTGATGGAGCGTGAGCCTGTCTAGGAGGAGCACATTATGTTCAGTGGGGTTGGTGACTTCTTCAAGTAACCCACTAGGTTGGGACAGGAGGGGTTTTTTTCCGCCCTCCCTCCTTTCCTGCAGTAGTGGAACGGGGAAGAAAGGGTGATAGGAATTCATCCTTGGACCTCCAGAAACCCCTCACCCCAAGCAGCCACCGCACGAGCAGAAAAAAAACCTGAGGAGAGACAATGTGCTGCCTGTGACTCGTGCTCGTTAGAGGGAGCAGCCAATTTTGCAATCAAAGTTATCAGCGCCGCTCTGCAGCAGCGCGTCCGGCGCACCGAGGGGCTCGTGCTTGCTCGCTGGCTCCGTCCATTCTTGTGCAATGAGCCAAAGGCAGCGTGATTGAACATCTGCAATATTTCACTGCCAGCACAACAAGAAAGCTCTTTCAGGTGAAAAGCATGAATCAGGATGGTGACAAACTGGCTGGGAAGTCAAACAGAGAGTAACCAGAGCAGGCCATTTTATGACGAGGGGGCAGAGCTGCCCTTTGATGCTGAGAGTAGCTGTTGAAAGGTGTCCATTTTCAAGCTCTAATCGCTAACATCAAGTGCACTGTTATTTGAATGGGGTGGGGAGAGCAGAGAGAGGGCGAGGATGGGAGGGTGGAGAAAAAGGGTGGGGGGGCGACTTCGGCTGCAAGGTGTTCATAGTCAAGTCAAGTGTGGGCCATCTCTGTTACATGTGCTTTTAGAGGAATGCCCGATTGCACACAGGACCAGGCAGCTCCTGTGAAAACATGCTGTTGATTAAACAAATGTACCAACGAGAAAGTGGGCAAATGTGCATCAATCGATACAATGTTTCTCCATTAATGTTGTAAAACGGGCCAATGGCCAATGGGTGGTAACAAACGTTACTACACATCTGCAATATATGAAACCAAAATCACAATTTTTAGACATGCCTTGAGAGTATTAGAAATAGGATCAAAGACAGGTTTAAAAATAGGATCAGCAAATTGCAGCTATGAGGTCCGGTCTTCAAATACAATGATTGAAACAAATACGAAGCCGGGCTTCATGATTTGAGGACTGACCCAATGTCTCTCTGTAATTCCTACAGAGCTTATTAAGCTGTAACAGGCTCCGTAACAAGCCTCTGCGTCAGCACCTCATCATTCAGCCCACATTGTGGAGCGAAGGTAACCTAGAAAGCCGGCAGCAATGCTGGAGCGGAGACTGCTGAATCTGCTTTTGCAGGGGAAACAGAAACATGGTGCAACTGCCAGTTTCAAGTCTCACTGCCTGTACGCACAGTTCCTCTCCAATTTGTCAGTGTTGGTATGATAAAACCAACATACATTTGCTCTTTCAGCATGGGAGAAAGTAGCAGTGTAGAAAGAACAGGATTTGTATCTGTCATCCTAAATTTACTTCCTGTTGCCATAGGGTCAACGTAATAATTTTGACTATTGGAGTGTTTCAGCTCTATAAAAGCTTCGTTTATTTAATGAATGAATGAATTTTCATGGGATGCTCTTGAGGGCTCCATTCAATCTACTTTTAATGTGTGTGTGTATGTGCGTGCGTGTGTGTGTTCTGGAGAATGAAAGTAATACCAGGGAGCAGCTCCAGAACGGAGAGGCAGCATCCAGCAGTGAGGAGCAGAGAGACACTTTGTGGTCAGCTGATCTTTAGTTTTTGACAAGAAAAAAAAAGCATCCATCTACTCCCTTTGGTCCAAATGTTAGATTGGATCACAGAGTCGGGGGAAAGGTTTAGCGCTCCTAATTTGGGGGATTTGAATGAAAAACTTCAATGTGAGCGGAACACGAATAGCTTTTCCCCTTCACTTGATTATGATGATGTGGGAATTTGTAGATTGAAGGAAGCGATTGGAACATTGGGCTGAAGGGGGTGTATTCCATGATTTCATATGCCATGCTAAAGAATTCCATAACATGCGCGTACATGGAACACGGTTGTCTCCACCCCTGTCTGTCTGGCTGCCAGGCTGTCTCCCTACCCCCGGCCCCTCTCCTCTTCAACCCACCTTTCACCTCATCACCACAGCCACCTCGAACAACCTCTGTTCCCCTTCCTCCCTCTCTGTACGTTCTTTTAAAACACTTACATCGTTGCTATAACACTGCCCTTCCTGCCGTAGTTCTTGTTGAACGCCAGCACTTTCATGGCGAGGGAATCTCTTAAAATTGCTTTTCCCAAAGTTTCTTCCTTTCCCCTTATGTGGGTTTTCTTGCTGGATTTTCTACAGCTTCAGTGAGAGCTTGGGGCTAGGCCAGGAGCTGTCTGTGTGCTCCTGTAAAGCTCCTTGAGGCACATCTGAGATGCTAGGCTGTGCTTATAAAGTTCAACTGATATGATTTACATCTCCAGACACTTGTAACAAATCCTAGACGCAGAAACTGTGGTCCTGAACAGGCACGCTCATCTGCCACCATTCCATGTTGTCGCACTATAAGTTCAGTTCAACAGGAGCTGTGGTGCCGATGGGCTTTCATGATAACCTAGCAGGACAGTGATCCAACGCCCATTACTGATGAAGTAATGGCCGAGTCTCAGCCAATGGCTTTCCAACCTGAAAGAATAAAGAGGGTCGAGGCACGGCGACATGTGTTTGTCGCAGTGACGAACAAATCACATAATCTTGTTCATTGCAGAAGCTTGAGCAGTTTAAGTACAAGATGTCTGTGCCAGACACCCTCTTGCTACGCAAATGATTTCTAAAACCATCCAACGTCAAGTTATTTCATTGAATTGTCACAACTTGAGTTCAAGGCCAACAATAGGTGAGTGTCATATGTGTTCATTCCATTCACCTGTTACTCAAACTCCCAACATGCAAGAGAAAGTGTTTGCATATTCATTGCTTAAGTGACCCACAATAGACACTTGTCTGTGATAAAAAGTCATTTTTGATGCTTGCATTGCACTGTTATGGTTCAACTCAGTGTCTTTATGTGAGCAATGCTAAATGATTCTTCACAACCATGTTTCCATGAAACTTGTGGTGACTCATGTGAGACATTGAAATAAGTTGGCACCTCTCTCAATCTAAGCTGCGATAGAGTTTTAAAAAATCTGCTCATGCAGGCTTTGCAGTGAACAGCGACTTTGGCATCGGCTGGCATACTGCTCCCAACATGAAGATGACATTTTGTTGCCAAAAACACCAGTGTCTCTCCTGATAAACCTTTAGACCCCAATTGGTGGTTGGGAATTTGTTTTGACTAATCGTGTGGTCAGAGTAGAAAGGAGGAGAAACTGAATGAAACCTAATGCATATTCACATGGAAATCAGGATCCTTAAATAGACCAAAACCAAACAGAAATCAGGAATTCGACATCTCCCGGTACAATATCAAGGACATGCTCGAGGAAAACCTTGGAATTGAACCCACAACCTTGGGGTCCCTGAACAGCCAGAGTACTTCCTGACCCTCCCTCCACCAAGGGACCTTCACTGTGCCCCGCTTATACACCGCACTCATAGAAGTCACACCTAATAAGACAAAGTAAACCAAATAAAGAGTAACAAAGCCATATTGCTCACATTCAAGTCGAATTCAATGGATTTTCAGTTAAGTGAAATCAACACAACACAGCCACACACGTCTAAGACATTCGCATGGGATGTGAGAGGCCAAACATTTGAATGCAGAACTCAAATATGTCCAGAATGTCAAAAAGGAGTGGCTGAGGTCGGTTGAACAGATCAAAACAAACACAGAGGTCAGCACCTTTTGCACACCAATGACACAAAACAACACCAAACACGCACATTAAAGACTATTGAACTCGCAAGGCAGAGCAAACGCAGATGCACCAAGAAGCACAACAACTTCAGAGCCTCTGAACTGTTGCGACGATCCAGTTCCTGACATCAATTGTCGACTGGGGGATGTGAGGAACGTGGGCAGCGATGAAAACAACATGAGCTCCATTTCAGAAGAAAATGCCACTCACAACAAAGGGAAAAATGCTTTTGGAGAGGGCCTGGAGTTAATTTTAGCCATTCCTTAAGAGGGTGATTGTTAACAGAGCCACTGGATTAAATGCACAGCCCAACCGCAATGTAATGGCAACAAAGCATCCTCCAAATGAAAGGAAATGTATAAAAATCCCCAGTAAAACAAAGGCGATGCAAGGGAGGTTTGCGGAATGCCAAGTTTCTCAAACAAAAGCATCATAAATGTAAATGTTTGTCTGCTCGCAGGTCTTTACTGCATGTTTGCACACTTTCATGGAGCAACCAGTCATGGACACGACCAGTTTAGCCCAATTAAGAACAGATGTGTCCATCTATTCGACTTTGACAAGTGCTCCCTACAATAAAGCTATTAGACTCCTCTTTCTTAGCGATCTCGTCTTCCAGACATACTTTTTCCTCTTTAGGGTCTTGGTGTCCCACGGTAGCTTTTTCCATAGCTTTGGTGTAACCGGGAACGGTCAGCGCGCTCGCAGGCGAGCAGGCTGGCCACCTCAACAGAAACCAGAGCGTGGCAGAGAAATGCAACACTGTCGATAGAAATGAGGGACGACGTAGATGAGCATGTGAAGGCCTCTTGAGCAATGCCATTGCCAGTGGTTATACAATGGGGAGTCAGAGAGACCGTGCGTGTGTGTGTGTGTGGCTAGTTTGGGTTTGGGGCGTGCGATGCATGCAGTTCGGGGTTTGGCTCGCGGGGAGACACGTTCGAATGGGCTCAGAGGGTCGTCAGCAAGCTGGTGCAACGTCTCCGATACTCCTCTTGTACCGCCTCTGTAGACAGAGACAATACGGCGGCTCTCGATAAGTTACGCAACTGCATTTGTCCCATCTAGAGACTGAAAATTACCATCATAGCTGTCATCGCTGTGATTTCATGGACTACAGGCTCCAATACACGCGAGGGTGAGGTCGTGAAGCGGTCTCCCTCCGCCTCCTACTGTGTGTTTTCAGTATTCAGTTATTCACCCGGCAACCTGCGATGTCCAAGCCTGGCTGTCGTCCGTCCTGCAGGGACTTTAAGCCTGAAGGGCCAAAACTTCCCTCCCACCAGTTCCCCTCTCAATCATCACATCCTGTATTTTCACACACCACAGGATACAATTTCTGCCACTGATTGTATGTCACTGAAACATTATCACACCTTTGCTGTGACCAACAATTTTTGCGGTGCACTTTTTGTCTCTACTCATTTTTTGTGTCCCAGGAACGAAATGCAACACTCAGTGTGACATGATGGCTCCCAGCAAGTGAGGACAGGCTTCAAAGATTGTAACAGCTTGTAAATAACACAAACGCACGCTACCGTTTTGGTTGGGAATAATATTCAGACTGACCTACTCGCAGCTCCTGACCAAAGACCGTCCTCTCTCCAAGGGCCGAGCAGTTCCAACGCCCATAGCGAAATTGGTATTGACACTCGTTGATGCCCATCTGGGCACCTTCGCCGACCACAATGATGGCGTCCGGTCGGCTTTGGCAGATGGCCCGCTGGCGAGGAGCCAGTCCTGGAATCTTGTTGCAGATGATGTTGGCACCCAGGGCCACCACTGAGGACAGGGCACTGCCAAGGAAGAGGAAGGAAGACACCGTCACAAAGCAGCAGTCACACACAGAGTCACAGACACGGACGAGTCGGCAGGCACGAAGCCTCGTACAGTCACGACAGTAGTCCGCAACCACACAAACACAACGGCCTGGCGTCAGTCAGACCTCCCTGAGGATGATCGGGCTGACTCACAATAGAGCGGCCGCACAATTAAAATGAGATCAAACCGTGATTGATGTGTGTTCCGCGATGAGACGAAAGCTGAAGCAAAAAAGATTTATTTAATGGAATTCAGGTCCTTCAATGCGAAAATTGGAGTGTATGTGGTGATGGAAAACAGACACACAACAAGATGGAGGTCAGTGCACACATGTCCTCTGAAAAGGAAACTAAAGCCAGCGCGATCCTGTGTAGGTTATTAGATGTTGTACTACTTTGTCTTAACATTGCACTGGAACTCTGCACCTTAATTACATTACACAATGTAAATTGCTGTAATAACAATAAACAATAAAAGACTCCTGATTCCTGAAAATTACAAAAAATGTTACATCTCTCACATCTCTTAATCCAGTTGCAAGCTTGTGTAAAATAGTCACTATGTCCATCTGCTACAGTGGCAGGAGAATTTCTAATGCCTCACCGCTAACACACGCAGACCTACGTAAAATGAGCTTTAGATGGTCTTGTCGCCGTAGTAACAAAAAAGCAACCCCCCACACACACACACACACACAAGACTAATGATATCAGATCGCTCATCATCATAATAACACACAGTGACATGTTGAAAACAAACTCACCACCAATCAAGCGACTCAAACGAATCACAGCAGCAGAAAAAAAGACTTTCTCTGCAGCTCTGTTTACAGCCGTCGCAACCGCACCGATACACACTTTTCAAACACGTCGAAGGAGCGAGGAGCCATTACTGAGGCGGGCAGGACCAAAGCCACCTTTCAAGTGCGACTCTGGCCTCTAAAGTACTTTGCCACAACAGTGCCGGGTTAACGCAGGACATGTTATGCGTCAGCAGAGAGTGATGCACTGTGTGAGAGAGGCAGAGACGAGAAGAGGGACACAAATCACAGATTTCCTATGTCGAGATCGGATCGCTCGCTCTGAAAAATTCAAATGAGGCGAGGGTCCCACGGCACCCTCAGCATCCCGACGCCTCTCCCTCCTCATTGTTCACCTGTTGATTCACAGAGTCTCCATCAAACCGGGGGCGGCCCGACTGGCCAGACAGCACCAAGCTCAGAATTCCACAGCTAAGCTCTTAAATCCTCGCATCATCAACAGGCCCACATGCGGCTCTCCGGGCCCGGCGCTCACTCACTCTGCCCAGAGAACAGCTCACATCCACGGTCGCAAACGATCAGCCAGCAGATGCAAACACCAAACAGGACCAGTCTGCAATGGAGCGTTAACACACACTTTCAGTTTATAGGACCGCTGATAGTATTACAAATTATCCACATCTACATCCTTCACAGTATCAAAGAGGAAAATAATTTAAAGACATATCAAAACATTAGTAATTAATCTGCTTGTGTTCATACAAGAAAACATTTCTTAGGTGAGTAAAAGGAAAGCGTCCAGAGTTGAGTCTGTGTAGATCTGACCGTGTAATACATATTTATCTTAATTAAAGCAGCATGAAGGCTTGGCCCCTAAAAAATGACCGACACACAGCTTCACTGAATTGATGAATATTTGTATATTAGCGAATATTGGAACTTGTGCTGTGTACAACCTTCCTTTTCTTACACATTTCCATCGACAACAAGCAACAAAATTTGCAAGCAGCCCAAACCGACAAGCAGACAAACGACATCATTTCGAAATCTGTCCATGACTCTGACACCAAGCCAGCTGAATTTGTGGCACGAAGAGTGTGTAACAGCACAGTTACATCTACCCATGTCAGCACACTAGACTTCCATCATTGACACATCCATTGATACGGCACAAGTGAGACGCACACTACCTGAGAATTGACCCCAGGTTTCCACTGCCACGTAAAAAGAACAAAGATTTGATAAGATTTTGCAGTTGGCCCGTTCTGCGTAACACTCCTCATCATTTCTGCGTGAGTTGAGTTAGTGTGAGGCTCAAACATGACCAGAGGCCCCAAGTTGTCACAGAGCGGCACATCCAAAACTATTAGGAAGGAACTTCATTGATCCATTGATCTATTGATACAGGAAATTGAAGCAGTAAATTCAGTGCAGTTATGAGAGGTCTCCGAGTCGCCTCATACCATCAAATTTGACGTTGAAGTCAAAAGAGAGCAGATGGAGATGCTCCAAACAAACCTTACACTCGGCTGTGCATGGCTGAACTTTTTCACTGACACCAAGAAACCGCGCCTATTTCTGCAGCAGCTTTGGGGTCTCCAGGGCAGCCGAGGCTGAGGAATGACTTAAGAGGCCTCTAGAATAAAAAAGAAACTAAACAGCTCCTCCTGCAAGAGTAATTCTGGGCTAAATCGAAAACCACACTGTGTTAGTGTGTCAGTCACGTCCATGTCACAGGCGGATGGACATCTGCATATCCACAGATGGGTGGAGGAGGAGGAGGATCAGCAGAGGAACAGACACACACTAGGATGAGGTCACAGCCACACACAGGTACACTCCTCTGGCTCCATGACAGGTAGGGACTCAGGAGAACAGAGGGTTTATTTGTGTGTGTGTGTGTGTGTGTGTGTGTATGTGTGTCTGTGTTGTGATTTTTCACTCCCCTACTTCAG
>OMPJ01045544.1:0-15639 GCA_900312935.1 Carapus acus | reverse complement strand
TCGGTCACTTCTGTTGACTTTTTCCACCAGCTTTTTCTGCCTGTAGTGACGTCACCACAGTCGCTCTGCAAGTGAGACACACGCAGGTTTCTTTCACAGATGTAAAAAAGAACCCCTCCTCCCTTTCGTTGTGAAAGTGATGAGTTTTCTTTCATTTTCCTGCCATGCTTTATAACCTGTATTGAGCGCCCATCTTCGCTGCTTCCCCGCTAGCTTTCCCTCCACTCGCACTGCGCACAATACTGATCATTGAACTGGAGTAGGTCAAACTTCACCCAAACTTATCTAAACCTCATGAATAATGAACACATTTTAGGATATTGTCATTCTAAAATGTCGGTGTAATTTAAAAAAAAAAATAGCAACAGAATAAAATAAAATTTTAGATGCAGCTCACTGGTGAGTGGTGCTATTTTTAGAGAACGCCTGCAGGCGCCTCATGTGGTCATTGCGGGCGACCTAGCGCCCGCGGGCACCGTGTTGGTGACCCCTGCTCTAAACGATAGGTCAAAAACAGGTTCAAACTACTGGGTGTGTGATTCGGTGTTCAACTTCTTCCCACATGTCTGTCACACTTTTGCGCACTCTACTATACTACCCCCTTGAGGCCGTTTACCTGTACAAATTGTAAACAAAGCTCTGCTGTGCAACAGCGCGGGAAAAAAGATAGCAGCTCATATCCCGAATTATCCGGTATATTGTTGGGGATTTTTCCCTTTATTTTTGATATTCCAAATCAAACAGGTTTAGTTTCTGTACAGTTCAATTAAGTTAAGTTTGTAACCTGTTGCTCTGTGTACAATTTGTGTGTGTGTGTGTGTGTGTCTTGGGGAAATGGTGTGATGATTTTATAAGTCACTGATTGATTTAGAGAAGTGTCAATCAAATTTGATTGAATCCTGAGGGGCTCCAACAACCTTAGAGGGTCACTTCACTCAATAAGTGGTGACATGCTGCTACCCAAGTGCATCACCCAGAAGTGTCAGGCTAACCGTGTGACTTGAAGACTATTCACGACTGAATGGAAAATATTGGGAACACACATTAAATGCATTTCATGACAGTGAGCATATGTCTGACATGTATGACCCTGACTAATATTTGCACCAGGGGTGCTGTCTGGAGCCTGTATGCAGGGACCATGGTTCAGTCTGCTGAAAAAGGTCACAGAATCTGCAGTCTAATGTGTTAAAAGACTGCTGGGCACAATATTTATTCTCTGTACCTCATGATAAAGAGAAAACATCGAGAAAAACACAAATTGAAATAAACTTTATTACAGCTAACCTATGCATATAGCCACACATACGTGACAAGCCACAAAGGCTACAACAGAAAAAACAGCATCACTTGAGCAAGGATTGATATTTCATGCTGAGGGCAGTGTTTCCAAGCACAACATTGTTTGTGCATAACAACTAAACACAGCTGATTTATGGTCAGTAGACCAGGAACAGCTACTGACACAAGAGCTGCGGATAATTTATTCACAGCCTCTGATTACTTCTTGCTATGTACAGTACATACCTGCATACTTTCAACTGTGGAAAGACATGTTAATAAAAAACATAGGTGTCAAGAAAGCAAGACGAGAAGAGGTAATCTGGGGGAGAATTTCTGCAGCAACTTGTCCACCTGATTTGGACATGCATAATCATGGACGTTTCAATGTGATATGTCACCAGGTTTTTATGCCTTGTCTCATAATCACAAACGCAATCCTGCTGAAAGCTTTTAAGTACGAATTCTTCTGTGAAATTTGTGGCAGAACAATGCACTTGCCAGTAGTCGCTGAATTTGTCGTCTAATTTGGGGCAACTTCAGGCCATAAACCAGAGGGTTCAGCACTGGAGGGATCACCACAAACTCCAGTGACAAAAATACAGCAAGTGCTGGATTCATCTCTTCCACGTTAGCTCTGCTCAGAACAACATCAGAGAACACTGAAATAGAATAAACTACAAATGAAATGACGTGTGGCAAGCAGCTGTGAAATACCTTCCCTCTGTACTCAGATGAGGACCTCAAACAAACAATCACAATCCGCAGGTAAGTGTACAGGACATAAAAAAAGGGAACGAAAGTAATGGTCACAGAGAAACACATGCCAACAATATCATTCAAAGTAGTAGGCACACACGACAGTTTTACCACACTCCAGTTGGCACAAAACACTTTTTGAATCTCAGTGTCACATAAAGGGAGGCGGCTGCTTAAACTAATAAGAGTGCTCATAACAATAGCTGGCCACACTACAGCAACAAGAACTAATGTCAAAACTGTTTTAGAGTTCATGATGCTGTGATAGTGCAAAGGCTGGCACACAGCAACATACCTGTCATATGCCATCATACCCAAGATTGTGACTTCATTGCACGCATAAGTATAAATAACATAGATCTGAATAAAACAGGCCAATTGTGAGATGAAGTGGGTTTCTGAAAGAAGATCCTGCAGCAACCTTGGGAAAAATCCAGAAGAGCCATACAGAGTGTTGCCACATAAACATCCTATAAAGATATACATAGGAGCATGGAGAGTTTTCTCCCTTACTGTGACCACTATGATGGCAAGATTAGCAAAGACAATGAAAAGATACACCACAAGGGACAATACAAAAGCTGGATACTTATAGAATCCAATATCCATAAACATGGTGAAATGGAAGTAAAGCCTAGTATTGTTTCCCATGCAGCCCACACGATGAGTAGCAGTATAAAAAACTGTTAGCATTCAAATCTGTGCTATCATAGCTACCGTCCAATCCAAGGTATCACCTGCAAGACCTCAAGGTGTTATTTAAGAGATAAATATGTTAGTATTTGCACCTCCCTCTCGACCACAATGCATCAAAAACATCCAACAGTCAAAGCATAGACAGTGGGAGACTGCATCACACAACATACAAACACAGTCCTCTCACCTCTGGCTAACAGGGGGGAGTTTGCAGTCTTTTATTTCCTGTGTTGTCATGTTGTTGACATGTTGTGAGATTCCGCTGAGACGTTTGGGTCCTAATCACAATGAGAAACATGTCTGCAATCATTTCCAGTTTGTGTGTGTGTATTTGTGTGTCTGCATTTTGTTGTATCTATTTGTTTTTTAGAGTTTTTTTCAGCAATCTGTTCACCCATTATGTACTTGTGGATGTAATCTATGATTTTTTATTACTGCCAAGAGGTGAAAACATTGTGAATATTGTTTTGTATCCAGTTAATGTCAGTTGCACCAAAACATGCCACCCTATTCAATTTGATTGTATTTATTTACCCTTTTACAGGGTTTTCTTTGAAAACAGTGCCAGGAACTTCGGGAAGTGTTACCAATGTCCAATAAAACAAAAACATGTTTTGCGTCTTTACTTTATTGTGTTTCTATATTTTCTATTTTCCTATCTATTCTGAGTATTTTCCCAGTGAACTGTTTCACTCCATGTGTCTCTTCTCTTGATCCACAGCCACCTCGAGGCTTTTTGAGCAGCCTCGCGGATGTTCCCTGGTGTCTCTTCTGTCTGGCAACTTTCTGATGCCAAGGAGCCTAAGTGCCTGATGCACAGGTTGTCTTGTAAGGCCCCGACAGCCTGACTTCTACTGGTTTGCACTGGACCCTCCAGGGACAGTGCATGGGACAGTGTTTCAGTCTGCTGAAAGATGTCATAGGATCTACAGTCTCATGTTTGAAATGGTTGGATACAACTTTTCTGTGCCTTGTGAAAAAGTGAAACACCAACATACACACACATTGAAATTAAGTCTTTATTACAGCCAAGGTTGGCGTATAGCTCCAAATATGTCACACGTCACAAAACTTACAACAGAAAAACCAGCATCACTGGAGCAAAGATTGATCTTTCATATAGAGGGCAGAGTGTCAAAGCACAACATTGTTTGTGTACAACAATAAATCGCAGCTGATTCATCATCAAAGTATCAGGAACGGCTAATAAAACTTGGAATATTTTTTTCAGAGTCTACAATTAATTCTGGATATTTATGTACCTGCATGCCTTTGAGCATGAAAGGACATATGAATCCAGTTCTTATGCAGTTGAATAACACAAAAAGATGTGGGTGTCAAAAAGGCAAGATTAGAGCAAGTAATCTATGTTTCTGCCAGCGAAATGTGTGTCTGCAGCATTTTTCAAACCACCTTCAGTTTGAAGAATGTGTGAAAATATATGTGGATGTAACTTACTCAATTGATTTGGACATGTATAATCGTGGATGCTGAAATTTGATATAATAGCTTTCATGCCTGGTCTCATAATCAGAGACGATATCCTACTGAAAGCCTCTAAGCGTGGATTCCTCTGTGAGATTTGGTAGGACAAAATGTATTACCCAATAATCGCTGAATTTGTCGTCTAATTTCAGTCAACTTCAGGCCATAAACCAGAGGGTTCAGCACTGGAGGGATTATCACAAACTCCAGAGACAAAAACACAGCAAGTACTGGATTTATCTGTTCTACATTAGATCTGCTCAGAGTAACATCAGAGAACACTGAAATGGAATAAACTGCATATGAAATGATGTGTGGCAGGCAGCTGTTGAATACTTTCCCTTTTTGCTCAGACGAGGACCTCAAACAAGCAATCACTATCCGCGTGTAAGAATACAGGATACAAGAAAGGGGAACAAAAACCATTGTCACGGTGAAACACATGCCAGCAATATGATTTGTTGTAGTGGGCACACATGACAATTTTACCACATTCCAGTTGGCACAGTACACTTTGTGAATCTTATGACCACATAAAGGAAGATTGATGGATAAGGAAATTAATGTACTGAGCACAAAGGCTGGCCACACCAAAGCAAAAGTTACCAGCTTGAGGACAGTTTTAGAGTTCATGACGCTATGGTAGTGCAAAGGCTGGCACACAGCAACATACCTGTCATATGCCATGACAGTCAGGAGGGTTACTTCATTGGCTGCAAAAGTGTAAATAACATAGATCTGAGTATAACAGGCTAAATGTGAGATGAAGTGGGTTTCTGACAAAAGATCCTGCAACAACCTTGGGAAAACGCCAGAAGAGCCATACAGAGTGTTGCCACAAAGACATGCTACTAAGACATACATGGGAGCATGGAGAGTTTTCTCTCTCACTGTGACCACGATTATGACAACATTAGCAGAGACAATGAAGAGATACACCACAAGGCAAAATAGAAATGCTGGGTACTTGTAGTATCCTATGTTTAGAAACATGGTGAATTCAAAGTAAAACACAGTATTGTTTCCCATTCAGCCCCAAATAGTGAATACCAGAATAAAAAGACTGTCAGGATTCACATCTTTACTGTCATACCTACCTTCCAATCCGAAGGTGTCATCTGCAGGACCACAAGATGTGATTATAGGAGATAAATATATTATTATTTGCAACTCCCCTCTGACTTCAATGTATCAAAAACATGCAACAGTCAAAGCAAAGACGGTTGGAAACTGCAGTGCACAACATACAAACACAGTCCTCTCACCTCTGGCGAACAAGGGGGAGTTTGCAGTCTTTTATTTCCTGTGTTGTCATGTTGTTGACATGTTGTGAGATTCCTTAGAGACGCTTAGACCTTAACCACAGTGAGTAACATGTCCGCAGCAATTTCCAGTTTGTGAGTGTGTCTGCATTTTGTTGTATCTCTATTTGTTTTCTATTTTGCTTTGTATTGTGTGTTTTTCCATTGATCCGTTTCACCCCCAGTGTAGTTCTAGATCTAATCTACAGTTCCTGATTACAATCAAGAGGTGAACATATTTTGAATATTGCATTTTGCATCGTTTACGATGCAAAATGGGGGTCGGCACGAGGTCAGCGTCTGGGTACTGGCGAGACAGGGTGTCCTACGTCCCATTCCTCGAGCGGGGCCGATGTGACAGGCAAGAAACAGGGACTAATGCTCTTACAGGGGTTTCAGGCGCTTGGCGGAGTGTAAATACTCCAGGTTTTTATGGTCCATGCAGACCATAATGGGGCCATGTATTCTGGCAGAACTCCTGTTAACTCCAGCGGCTCCTTTTGACCTGGCAAAGGTGAGGCCCTTGGCAGTCCTCAGGCACAGACCTCTCACCTCTGGCCAATGGGGGAGTTTGGAGTCTTTATTTTCCTATGTTGTCATATTGTTGACCTGGTGTGAGATTCCTTGGAGATGTTTTAGCCTTTACCTCAGTCAGCAACATGTCTGCTACAATTTCCGGTTTGCGCGTGCGTATGTTTTTTGTTGTATTTCTATTCATTTGCTATTTTGTCATGTATTGCAAGTAGTTTTTCAGTGATCTGTTTGACCACTTGTGTACTTCTGGATCTAATCTACAATTTCTCATCACTGCCCACAGGTGAAAATATTTTGAATATTATATTGTACATAGCTAAAATTAGTTTCATCAAAATTGCCACATCAAGTCATTTCTTTGATTTTGTTTATTTTGCTGTATTTCCAATGCGAGATGAATAAAGGTCTATTTTGTCAATCTTATCTTATTTTCATTGTCTTAACTATTCCACAGGAATGTATATTAATGTTCTCACAAGCCATCCTCATTCTTCCACAGATAAGAAATCATGAAGGCACAAATGTACCACATTTTTACAATGAGTGAATGTTGTGGACACCACATCACGGGGGCTTAATTAGTCCGGCTCTGAAAATGAAGACTTCACACCAGAGGAATCAGTTGTGCTCTGCTAGTTTGGTTTGACCACATGAATGGGATTACAAGCAAGTTCATGTTCATGGTCTGTGCAGCCCATCTTGTTTCTGTTAGTCACACACTGAACTCTGGCAGTGGTGGGTGATGTGTCCTCTTAAGAAATAGGAGATCCTGAACTTCAGTTGTAAACCCCACGTCTATCACAACAAGTGATTGTCAGCTGTACACAGTAGCTAATGCTGCCTTTCTTGTCTTTTAAGTTGTGTCCGACCTGACCAGCCTGATGGCTCCATAGCGGCTCCATAGCGCCTTGAGGTCCTTGATGAGTGGTCACCACAATAGTTGGTTCTTTTCAACTTTGTCTCCTCACCTCACACCCGTTCCTGATTTAGGTCACGTTCAAACAAATTCAGGAGCACTGAGACCACACATAAAGGAAGCAACACTTGAGGGAGAAGTCTATGGAGGAATTTCGAGCAGTGACTTGTGTTTCTGCAGCATTATTCAAACCACTTTCACTTCGAAGAATCTGAATGAATTTATTAGGATGTAACTTGTACCCCTGCTTTGAACATGCATAATCATGGATGTTTAAATGTGATATCTTTGTGTCATAATCAAAAACAATTCATCCAGCTGAAAGCCTTTAAGTATGGATTCTTTTCTGAGATTTGTGGCAGAAAACCTCTTTTGCCAGGAATCGCTGAATCTGTCGTCTAATTTCGGGCAACTTCAGGCCATAAACCAGAGGGTTCAGCACTGGAGGGATCACCACAAACTCCAGTGACAAAAACACAGCAAGGACCGGATTCATCTCTTCTACATTAGATCTGCTCAGAGCAACATCAGAGAACACTGAGAAAGAAAAAACTACAAATGAAATGACGTGTGGCAGGCAGCTGTGAAATACCTTCCCTTTGTACTCAGATGAGGACCTCAAACAAACAATCACTATCCGCAGGTAAGTGTACAGGACATAAAAAAAAGGAATAAAAGTCATTGTCACAGCAAAAAACATGCCAACAAGATCATTCAAAGTAGTGGGTACACATGACAATTTTATCACATTCCAGTTGGCACAATACACTTTGTGAATGTTATTACCACATAAAGGAAGAATGCCTGATAAAGAAACACATGTAGAAAGCGCAATGGCTGGCCACACCACAGCAACAATAAGCAATTTCAAGACCGTTTTAGAGTTCATGATGCTGTGATAGTGCAAAGGCTGGCACACAGCAACGTACCTGTCATATGCCATCACAGTCAGGATGGTTAGCTCATTGGATGCATAAGTATAAATGACGTAGATTTGAATGATACAAGCTGCATGTGAGATGAAGTGGGTTTCCGAAAGGAGATTCTGCAGCAATTTTGAGAAAAAGCAAGAAGAGCCATACAGAGTGTTGAAACTAAGACATCCTATAAAGATATACATGGGAGCATGGAGAGTTTTCTCTCTCACGGTGACCACTACTATGACAAGATTAGCAAAGACAATAAAACCATACAGCAGAAGACAAAATACAAAAGCTGGGTACTTGTAGACTCCAATGTTAAAAAACATGGTCAACTCAAAGTAAAACACAGTATTGTTTCCCATTCAGCTTAAACAATGAGTAGCAGGATAAAAATCTGTCAGCACTCACATCTGTGCTGTCATACCTACCTTTTAATCCAAAAGTATCACCTGCAGGACCTCAAGATGTCATTTCAAAAAATAAATATGTTTGTATTTGCAACTCACTCCTGACCACAATACATCAAAAACACCAACAGTCAAAACATAGACAGTGGGAAAACTGCATCACACAACATACAAACACAGTCCTCTCACCTCTGGCTAACAGGGGGGAGTTTGCAGTCTTTTATTTCCTGTGTTGTCGAGTAGTTGACGTGTTATGAGATTCCCTTGAGACGTTTGGGCCTTCATCACAATGAGAAACATGTCAGCAGCAACTTCCAGTTTGTTTGTGTGTAAGTGTGAGTGAGTGGTTGTGCGTGTGTATGGTGAAATGGTCTCAGCCTGTCCACATCACTTAACAACACGTCATAGCGCGCATTAGTAATGAAAAATAATGAAATACAAAGATATCGCTTTGCTCTTCCCAAACCTTTATAGAGGATACTATGGTGCTACACTGCCTTTCACTGGTGACCACGCAGACCTACATGTTTTCATTGCTGCTATTGAGCTCTGTGTGGATGAGGTGACTCTGCCAGAATAATGCACTCATGCACTTAACCTTCCCTCATTCATTCGAAAAGACTATCAACAGGAAAGAGTGACACAAGAGTACAAATTCAACACATACCTCCAATATAAGTAATATCAACAAGTCTGATATGAGTGTTTTGGAAAAAACAACCTTGTGAACCTAAAAGACAGTCCAACCCAGTGTAGACAGTTATATACATGTGGACTTTAATCAAAGATAATCTTTGCTAAAGAGAGAGAAGAACAACAATTCGACTCAGGTTGTGACCTATGACTGAGCAACCGTCCTCTCTGTTGATGGGGAGAGAGGGTGCGGTTTTAATACTTTTCCAAAGCATGCAGAGAGCGAAAAACAACCCCTTGAGGAACACTGGTACATTGTGGAACATGATCTTGACACCACCTGCAGAAGAAGTTTTGATCCCATATATCGCAATACACGCACAAGAGAGAAAAAGTTTGGTTACATGTGTGCATCATACAGTAATTTTCCATCTCATGAGTTTTTTTAATCTATTTTATTCCTCATATCACCACGGAAATATCTACCTCCACTATCGTCATGCAGAAGCTAATTCTGAGTCCAAGCTACACCTTATATTATGTTATTTTCTATTTGTTTGTTTGGCCGTCTGTCTACCTCATCCTTCACATTTATGGAGGTGGTGTTTACGTGAAATCAGCTGTTTGTGTCACTGCTGTCAGCTGGCGTTGAGGGGGGCAGGCTGGCCTGAACACAAACACACAACACTCAATAGCCTGTGTGACGCTTCCATTTAATGGTACATCACAGAAGTGTCTGACTCAGATTTAGAGGAACAAATTCATGTTCATCTGAGCCCCGTGTTCGCCAGAGGTGTGTTCACACAGATTTAATGACAACGTGTTGAGAAAATGATGCTTGAACGTTACTTAATATTGCCCCCGTCACTCTGCATGTTTGCGCAAAAATTGATAAGACCTTTCATTGGTCTACATTTATATTATCTATAATTCTGTTTATTGTCATACAATTTCACTTTCTTTTGAATAAAATTCTTTGACAAGCTTGTCTCATCATGGGTAACTTCAGTCCGTACATACACGGTGTGACCATTGGCTGGCAAACCAGCAGATAAACAGACAAGAGAATTCGGAGCTCTGCGGAAACCTGCGCCACCTCAAATTTGGAGTCGACAAAGTGAAACAAACACCCAACCACCAGGTTTGATACGGAGAGGATCTGTGGCGTGCACGTGAGGATGGCTTTCTGCTTGGCATCCTCAGAGTTCTTCAGGCAGACGCCCAAAATCCTGACGTAGGAGAATGAAATCAGACCGAAAGGGACGAAGATTCCTATCAGCGCAAACACAAAGTCCGATATGCTGCTCAGCATGGAAACCGAACATCCAAGTTTGATGATTAAGTAGTGGTCGCAGAACACCTTATCGATAACATTCCCACATAAGTCCAAAGTCATGATGAAGGCGAGCGAGAGGGCAAAGTTTAGCAGAGAGTAGATCCAAATAAACAGAATCATGAGAAAGACTTTCCCCGTGCTCATGATGACGCCGTATTGCAAAGGTTTACAGATGGAGACGTATCGATCGTACGCCATGGCTGCCAAACTGCAAAACTCCACTGAGGCAGCCACGTAGATGCACGACATCTGCAGGAGGCAGCAGGCGCGGCTGATCTCGTGTGTGTCGGAGAGCATCTGCGACAGCAGCAGCGGGTAGAGGGTCGTGCTGCCGTAGATCTCATTGAAAAACAGGTTGCACAGCAGGAGGTACATGGGCTCGTGCAGCCTGCGGTCCGCAAACACTACCGCGATGAGGGAGGTGTTGGCCACGAAGATTAAGAGGTACCACAACATAATAACGATGAAATAAAGATACTTCAGCGGGCCAATGTGACCGTAGGCAGCCAGGACGAATGACAACGTCACGGTCGAGTTCTCCATGTTGACTGTGGCACCATCAGAGTAACGGCATGGACACATCCATGACCTCTGAGACCAGAAAAGCCATGACCCGCGTTCATCCACGGCTGGAGACCATCTGCAATGTGCCCCCCCCCTTACCAACCCAAGGCCAATACACACGCAACCATCAAGCAGCTGATTTCACATTGTGGCCCAGCAAAGTGTCAGAGTTGTCATGCGCAGACCTTAAGTTGGGATTTGCTACACGAAGCACATCAAAACACAACTTTTACGATACCAGACCGGCTGCCCGATGAAAAAAATCCAAAACCCCGCTGCTCCACCTGAGCAAAACAACAAGAGCAACTGATCACTTCACTATCCTACAGGTCAAATCATTTGGTGTGCCCTTTCCTCTCCTCTCTGTTCAAAAGTGGCATTAAGATATAGAGAAAGAAAAGCAGGTAAAATCACTGCATCAAAGACAAGCCGTCTCGTCACGTCAGAGAGGGGTAAAGTTCTGCCGGCGGCCTCGTCTGTGCCTTCGTGGCCGGTGAAGCGCGGCGCCTGGCTGCAGCCATATTTAAAGACCCTGCGCAAGCGCAGAAGTAAGAGGTGGGTGTCATTTGTAGTATGTCGCACAACCCTCAGGGGAGCCCAAGCCCAGGGGGAGTGCGTTTCTAAGGTTAAACTGTCAAGTCAACCTACTGTTTGTGGACAGTTTCTCTCAATTATCACTAATTGAGATTCTTTGATAAAGTATTTAATTGCTACGGTAATCCTGTGTGCAATGGTGGCGGACAGATTGACTGATGCTGTAAGGACGGGAGTCCCCTAGAACCGCAATGTTTGCAGACATGTGGGTGAGGTGAAAAGTTGAAAACATTAAGTCTAGAAATAGTGGCTCATACTAAAAGTTGGGAGCCTGGATGGGAGGTGGCAGAGAAGAAGATGCTCAGGTTCTGTTTTGGAGGAACCCGGTTGGGCAGGATGAGAAATGGGAGAATCAGAGGAACAGCTAAGGTGGAACAATATGGGGAGAAGGTCAGAGAGGCAAGAGGGACTAGGTTGGGTCACGTGCAGAGGACAGATAGTGGATGTAGGAGATGGAGCTGCCGGGCAAGGGGAGAAGAGGAAGAACACAGAGAAGGTTCATGGATTGGTGTAAAGAGGACATGAGGGCCGTGGTGAGGTGGTGGTGGTCCGTCCTGGGGGCCCCTGAAGGGAGCAGCCGAAGACGTATACTGCCACTGTAATGGTCTAGGCGGCCTGGATGCGGTGCCTCTGATTGAGGTTAAAGATGGAGTGGGCGGATGAGTCCTGTGAGCTTGGCGGTAACAACCACACACTACAAAACTAACAATCAATAGGCTGTGGCGCCAAGGCCTACAAAGGTAACATTTCCATCCATTCAAGCAAAATTAAACCACAGAATAAAATCCCGCTCCAGTCTGGTTGGATTAGTGGCCACTGACTCCTGACTCTGCTGATTCTCAGACTTTAATTCACTATCTCTATATCTGCTATATCTACTATATCTGCCCCCCGAGCAGAGGGCCGCCATTTTCCTCTCCTCCCTCTATCTCAGGAGTGTGACTGATCATTGCTGCAGGTTTCTGCGTTATTGGGTGAACACATAACAGGAGTGGTGTCAAAGTACCACATTTTGTTTCAATAAAGGACTCTTTGAGGATTGGCCTCCTGAGTCCCTGGCCACCCAGATTTTGGTACTTTTTTTGAAACCGAATGAAATTGTTCTTCAGTTTTGCCTGGCGCTCAGTGAAACACACTGAGCCCATGAGTGCCACACTTAGAAAATAAAAGGTTATAGTTATACATTGTTTCATACACACTTGTTGTGTTCTGCAGTGTCAACACACACAGCACCTGCCAAAGGTGAGTAAGGCATATTTTCCACATGCATTATTTTGACAAATAACAGGATTCTTGTGGTTGATTGAATTCTAGAATGTAAAAGTCAGCAAATATGGATAATCTACGGCTTGGCATCGTCCCATGAGTGAAGATGATGACACTCACAGCTGATAAAAACACCAATGGAAGTAAACAAATTCATTGCAAGGTCATTAGTCCATACACTTGTGTGTGTGTGTGTGTGTGTGTGTGTGTGTGTGTGTGTGTGTGTGTGTGTGTGTGTGTGTGTGTGTGTGTGTGTGTGTGTGTGTGTGTGTGTATTCCCAGGCCATTAATTTACTGTTGCAATTGCAGTTAGGGACCAAGGGGTCTGATGATGAAACACCTCTGTGGAGACTCAATGGCTGGATGATGGTGGTGACCAAAAGGCCCATGAGGAGGTGGACAACCACAGGACATCAGCTGTTAGCCCATGTGACCTTTCCGAGGGCCTCTTGGTTCAGTACGTTTAGTATGACACAACAACACTGACTACTGTTGTACACTAGAGGGCTCTAATTCTACATCAGAGTGGAGGTTTTTGGATTTTCATGTTGGGCAGCCCACTGGCCTTCTCTGCTCTCTCAGCAGGTTTTGAGACATTATTCTCAGCTTGCTCGAGTCTGCACCGCTCCCACCAGCAGCGCTGTGGGTAGTCCATCTATCCCAACCTAGTCAAGAAATAGATTCAGGTTCAGAGGTTCCGACACCAACTGCAACCTCACACAGCTTCAACCCCATGTGGTGCAGCAACATGGTAGAGGAGGAGACACCTGGGCCTTCATCCCCTCATCATGAGCGGTCTGTGTTTGCCACGTGAGGGAGATCAAACACTGAGAACATCTCAATGGTCTCACTGGACTTTACGGTCACCCTCACAGTGACCGAACCCACTTTGGGTTCCGTCCTTCAGGGTCTGTCATTGCCAGTCTGCTCCAGCAGAAGTCATTGGACCAACCATGTCTATTGTGACATTGGCTGTCCTAAGATCCCTAGTGGCGAAGACATTCCTGTAGACATGGGTTGGGAACCCCTCATGGACAGTAACCAGCTAGGAGATCTTCGTACACTGTCACTGGCGATATGAATGATGAGCAGGTATCTGAGTGTCTAAAAAAAAAAGTCTGTTGCCACAACAACAACCACAACGATTGGACATTGGACATAGAACTGCTGGCTTGAGACACACTGGCCCAGGAGGAGGGGGGGTCAGGTTGGACTTATAAATCTCTATCTCAGCCTAGAGAAACACATCAGACGGCGACGTCTGCCACATGCACCGCTCGCAGGTGCTCTGAGTTACCACGATACGCCTGAAGCCTGAAGCCTGACTGAGAGATCATGTGTCCTTGACCTTTAGAGGGGAACCAACTGGTCGGTTTTATCTGGGCCCAAAATGACAAATTCGTCTGGTGTGGCCTGGTTCTCCCTCTCTGGCTTCAGTGTGACGGTAAATGACAGGGGGACACTTTTCTTTCTCACTTTTCTTTGCTACTGCGCAATTGTATTTGTCAACCTCTCTCTGATATTAACCATAATATTGGATAAAAGCTTTCATGAGCCCATGTACATTTTTGTGTGTTCTCTGTGCGTCAATGGGCTTTACGGGACTGCAGGTTTTTATCCAAAGTTTCTCATAGATCTGCTCTCTGATGTTCACACCGTGTCTTATGCAAAATGCCTCATGCAGGTCTTTGTCATATACTCCTATGTAAAAATAGACTATTCCATTCTAGCAACAATGGCCTACGACAGGTACTTGGCTGTATGTCGACCGCTGGAATATCACACCATCATGTCTGCAAAAAGAGCAGTTCTGTTTGTGATCATCTCCTGGATCGGACCCATGTTCTCTGACATGGTCATTGTGACCTTGCTGTCCTCACTAAAGCTGTGCAGCTCGCACATCGACAAACTCTACTGTGAGAACTGGGCAGTTGTGAAAGTTGCCTGCGGTGTGACGCTAGTAAATAATATTGTGGGTTTGATTGTCACTTCAATCTATATCGGTCACATAGTCTGCATTGTGTGTTCGTATCTTTGGCTGATAAGAACAGCTCTAAAGACCATAGAAGGCAGGAGGAAGTTCATGCAGACGTGTCTCCCTCATATACTGTGTTTGCTCAATGTGACGGCAGCTTTGCTTTTTGATGTGATGTACTCTAGATACGGATCCGACCAGGTGAGACAGGATGTGAGGAACTTCATGGCCATACAGTTCCTCTGCATCCCTCCTGTTCTTAATCCCGTGGTTTACGGGATAATTCTCACAAAAATACGAAAGAAACTGATCCATTTGTGTGTAGCAGCAGGCCGCAAGTGTAAACCAAGGTTGAGGATCTGATGGTTTGAGCTTTGTATTGGCTTCCTCTGTGTCTGTGCAGTAGAAGTGGCACTTAAACTCATCTACTGCTGGACAAACATAGTAAATCAATCGAATCAGGGACCTGTAGTTATCCAGAGAGAGATTTGATGCTGTGATAAAGAAAACCTAATACACAGGGTTTCTTTATGATCATGACCAAATGACTACCTACAATGTTACCTGAATGTTGTATGCTTTATATCATGAAGTTAAAGGCTGTGCAAAGGCTTAGCAGGTCTGCAACAAACAAGAGATGTGTTGCAGTAGATATAAGTATCTTTATCGGACAGAGTATTTCAATTGAACTGAGTGTGTACTTAGAAAAATGTGTCAATAAAACTGCCTTTTCCTGTAGAAGTCTGTTGTGAGGATTAAAATCAAAGTCTTTAACACCTACAAATTCTGTATGATTGTACATCACTGGTCTTCATTATACAAAAAAAACAAAAACATATATCATTTATTATTATTATTATTATTATTGTTGTTATTGTTATTATTATTATTATTATTATTATTATTATTATTATTATTATTATCATTATTATTATTATTATTATTATTATTATTATTATTATTATTATA
>OMPJ01045543.1:0-14483 GCA_900312935.1 Carapus acus | reverse complement strand
AGTCCTAATCATTGAATTGACTGTGCCCTGGGAGGAGGGGATACCAGTAGCACATGAGCTCAAGCGGTCGAAGTACAGCGATCTGGCGGAAGAGTGCAGAGGAGGAGGCTGGTCTGCGTCTATTCACCCGGTGGAGGTCGGATGCAGGGGCTTCGTGGGGGGGTCTGCGATCCAGCTTCTCCGTGCTGTGGGAATGACCGGTCACAGCCTGAAGAAGGCCATCAAGGAATTGGCAGAGGAGGCAGAGAAGGCAAGTTTCTGGATGTGGTTACGGAGGAGGGACAGCAGTTGGGGCTCAACACCCCATTGAGGTCAGTTGCAGGGAGTGGTGTGGGGAGACGTCCCCACAAAGCCACTGCCCCCCCACCGGGAGGTGTCCTGGCTAGGGGGAGAAACATCAGTGAACGGTGGCACCAGCTGACGACCCTGCAGCTGACCTCAAAGTGCACTGGAGGAGGTGCGACAGGCAGAGATGCCAAGCAGTTAACCTGTACTATCTAAATCAAAGACACCATGAGATCAAAATTTAACATGAACGACCTGGGAAAAATTTCAGCTTTCCTGGGCATACAATTTGACCAAAAGAAAAACAAAATTATAATGATTCAGAAACAATACATGATCAAATTTGAGATTTGGAATATCAGATTGCAAACCTAGATCCAACCTAAATGAATCAATAAGAGAGGGAGTAATCAGAAATGGGGAAGAGATTAACAGGGAGCCTGTAGATCCCTGAGGGTATAGAGAGATGGTGGGCAGCCTGATTTATGCAATGATTTGTACAAGACCAGATATTAGCTGGATTGTGGGTAGGCTTTCACAAACATTTGCAACCTCAAAATCAGAAGATTTCATAGCTGCTTAACATGTTTTATGGTATTTGAAGGGAACTGTTGACTATGAGCTATGTTATAAGAAAAATGATGAAGATTTGAATCTCATCTCACAGTGATGCTGACTGGGCATCCTCTGTGGAAGACAGAAGAAGTCCTACAGGATACTGTTTCAGCATGACAAGACAGGGTCCTGCCATTTCATGGAAATCGAGGAAACAGACCACAGTGACATTATCAACATGTGAAGCAGAATACATAGGGCTAGCTGCTACTACCCAGGAGAGCATATACTTAACACAGCTATTAAAAGGTATGGATAGTAGAATTCCCATCTGCACTAAGATTCACGGTGAGAACCAGGGAGCCATAGCACTGTGTAAGAACTCAGTGGGCAGACAGAGGTCGAAACACATTGATGTGAAATATCATTTCATTCGTACTACACTCAGTGAAGGTAAAATAAGTGTTGTATATTGCCCACCAGAAGAAATGGTTGCTGACATACTCACTTAGCCAGTTACAAACATGAAAATGCTTGTTCAAAGCATGTTTTTTTTTTTGGAGACTGAAGCTATTGATAAATAGTGGGAAATTAGTTTGTATATGAGGATGAGAACAAGTGGGGGTGTTGAGTGTATGTTATCATCCTGCCATATCATTTTGCGTATTTTGTATTTTGTGTTGCAGAGGCCCCTCTATTATATACGCCAAAGTCGGTGGAGGTCAGGTGACCAGCCTAAGCCAATGCATTCAATGGGCGCGTTTTTTTTGTTCATTAGTTGAGTGTGTGACACCCCTTAACGTTGATGAATTACTGGAGATGAGCAAATGAATTAATTATTATTAATGAATTAAGTATATAATGAATAATAAGAAAGAAGTACGGGTTGTCAATATTCCCTCCTAAAATGACGGAAGAGGCATCAAGATTAACATTACATTAACATTAATGTAAAAGTTCCCAAAAATGTCCCATTTGCCTTGTCCAACTCTACCTTCAATGGAAATATTGAGTTTTATGTCAATACTGACTCTAAAGTAGGCCGGTGAGTCCTTGTTTTATCCATTCAAATGATTCACAGAGTACCTGTAGCCATTACGGCACTATTTTCTTGTGCAGACGGAAGTACAGTAGCCTACACTATTGCAGAAAAATTAAAGCAGCCTTGTAATGAACTATTTCTGACAAATGTATTATTCATTAATGTTTTAAGCCGTGAAATAAGCGCGATAATGCCCTTGTCGTCGGTCATTGTTGTTCGATGTTCACCTCTCGGTGATTATCAAGTAACAATGACATCCGACGCGTACATTATCCCGTTCATAGAACAATTTTCCTCCTCTGCAGCTGCATTCATATTTACTGGAAATTTCCCTTTACATTTTCAGACCAGCGGACAACACTTAATCTGTCTGCCTGTCAATACACTAAATCATATTTTCGCGGCTGATCAGCATGAATAAATGCACAACATGTCAAATGAATATTAAATTGTGTGACAAAATGTAAAAAATATATAAAATTAGGACTGTTGACCGACAGAGATGTTTAATCGAGTAAATGCAATCAAAAGCACTGGCTATATCCAAAAACTGAGTGAAAACTGAGTTGAAAAGCACACACAACAGTAGAGGCGATGTAAAATAGTACGATAGTGCTTACTCAACATAAAAGTGAGGATAAAATTCTGACTGGGAAATTGTTGTTGAAATTTTAGCGGAAAGATACGTTCACATGATTTTCAACATTAGATTTCAGTTGTCGTGCCGTGTCATATCGCAATAAACTTGCACAGTGGTGATTTTTAAGCGTTTGACATCTGAAATGGTGGGTCATGAATTCCAAAGGCGAAAATGTCATTTCTCCGGTTATAAACGTAACTGTTGTTGCCGTAACTGTTGTGCCGGTGGGTCTACAAATTGTGACAGTTACGGTTAGCATTTTGCTAGTTCGATATGACGTTGTTTGCTAGAGGAATCACCCACCATCTTCTTGCTGTCTGTCGTGCGATTGGACTGCCGGGACATCGTTACTTAAGTTACAGGCTCGCAGCCTCTTTAGCTTCTATGTTGATCCTTAGATTGTTAAGATGCACTTGGTCCTCGTTTCCGTGTATGGTTTGTCGATCTCTATCAGACCGATATCCACTTCCTCAACGTAGCCGTTTATAAAAAATAATACTTCCTGTTTCCGCCACTTGAAGCTAAAAGATGACGATGATGCATCAACATATTGGCGTAGATGTGCATTTGACGCTGTCCTTTATTAAAACGTGTATCTTTTTACGCTTGTTTGTATTAGTTGGCTGATGTAAGTTCAAACTAATTGTGATGAATTAACTTATTCGATGATAATATGGCATTTCAAAACTGTAAATTTCACTATTAATCAATCAATAATAATTCGTTAAGTCTGAATGCATGGTGTTATCCCGTTACAGCCAAAGGGTAGCATTAAAAATTTTGTTGCCATTGTAAAATTGTGTCTTGCGTAATGCCACTCATCGCCACCCTGTGTTTGGGAAGAGACTTGACAGCCTGTATTAGAAATGCATGTCGGGGGGAGTTCCCAGCTTTGGCCGCGAGATCGCAGCATATACATCTTGACACTATTGGGCTGTGAGTGTTGGTGCGCCTGTGCAGGCGTAAAACCCGGTGTCACGGACACAGCGAGTGAAGGTGAGAGGAGGACCCAAGACATAGAGCCTTGGAGGAGGCGGAGGGGAGAAATCATACAGATTTACTTTAAAAACAACCTATCTTCATCTCCCCTCGGCGCGGATACACCTTCATATGCATTTATAAGCCTTTAAGGGGTCCTCTACTACATTTAAAGATCCGCATGCTAGTCAGTTGAAAGGTAAATATCCACATTCTGGTGAAATTAGAGCGCGTCATCTGTGAATACCTGGTATCATTTCGCTTGAAGAGAGCCTGGACCCCAGAGACATTGGATCAGTGCGATGATGACTGGCAAATCTGTAAAAGATGTGGACAGATACCAGGCTGTCCTCAACTCTTTATTGGCACTGGAGGAGAATAAATTCTGCGCGGATTGTGAATGTAAAGGTAAGGTCGTTATGTTCGTCGAACTGCAGTTGTGTACGTGTTTTTCAGCGTTTAACGCATGATCCAGCCCCACTAGCTGTATTACAACGCTTGAAAATGTAGCGTGACACATAGCGTCCTCTCAGCCAATTGCATTACATATCCACGAAAAGGAATAGCGTGGCATCTAGAAATCACACACGTTTGTTTAGCCAGAAATTATCTTGAGGGACAACCCGTCTAAACTACTATAGTAAGAGTACATCATACAGTATATTTAGAACATCTTCAGGTACCTCATCTTACGTTATGCTGAATGAACGGGCGAATATGTGCTCTGACAGACAATGAGGGATTTGGATGAGATATATCAGATCAAAAATATCATGTAGTTCTTACACAGATAGTACCAATCGTAATCCATAGCACAAAATACCCCTCAAGGCTTCCTGAACCTCATACTGAGAACTACAGGGAGGATGAGGGAGTGAGAAGGGTACACCTTGAACAGCAGGAGAAAGTCCGATTTTGAAAGTCACAGGCATTTCCATTTCCCCCATCAATAGGACAAGTGACTATTGATCATCAACCCTTGATAGATAAGAATATGAATCCTTCATTTTCACAATGACACTGTTTCCAATTTCATTGAGAAAATTCGTTTGGCAGCTCCACATTGTGGTAATAGCAGCAATCTAGCAGCTATAAACATAGTAGGTACAGAAAACAAAAGACACAGATACTGTATATCACCATAGTCAGACTTAATGTTTGTGCACCGAGTCATTTTCATTTCAATTGTAATATTTTCGCTTGTGTTTTTGTGTATTAATCTTAGCACAAAAACATAATATATCACAACATGAGCATGTTGTGCTCAAGTGGTGCTCGAGAGAAGGTTATTTGACTTCATTAAATAGTTGTGTCGCTTGTGTCAGAGGACATTTTATTTTTGACTCATTATTGTGCTGCTGTATGTTGTGATAATTTCACTTAATTTCAATGGCTTCTGTGTCCATGAGAGTTTGGTGTACAGCTTGGTATTTCTTGCGTAAGCACCATTTCATATTCACAGGAAGCAAGCCACTCTGTGGAAAACATCCCCCGACTGAGCTGTATGGTAGTTAAAGGCCAACGTGGAAGGAAAACCTATCCAATCTCAAAGCATGAGAGTATACATCAATTCTGGATGGTGCATCCATCCAGGATTTGTGAGTGGGGAAAGTGTATCTAAACAGATCAGACAGGTGGGGATCCAATAGACTAACAGAGAGAGAGATGGAGACAGAAAGATAACCCAGTAAGGCGAAAGACAAACTGACAAGAATGGAAACAGTCAGGGAGACAGGCAGAAAAGACCCCGCATTTTGACCTGGAGCCTTACAAATTAGCTCTTTAGCAGTGGCAATTGATTTCTTTTGTGTCTCTGTTCCTCTGCTAAAGCTGGCACTGCATTACCAGATCTCATTCAGGTTATCTCTCACCAGCAGAAATTCTGCACCAATAGATTGATTTTTCTGCTAGTAGAGAAGTATTCTCGGTGGTTGTTCAGGGTCTTTGGTTGTTATTAATATGTGACCTCCTCAGAGTACTAGTTTAGACTCGCTGTCTCTAAAGATGATCTCTGACTAAAAGAAACATAAGTAAGAAACCAGCAGTTAAAGACGAATAAACTTCTGTATGAGTCCAGTTCAAGTGAGATTGGAAGCAACAGTCTTCATGCCCCAATCTTTGCCAGGGATTTTCCCGCCCTTGAGTCATCAAATCGGGGTGTGACTTTTCGTGGTTTGATTGATTTATTTGCTTAGATTCCTCCTGTATGTCTCCATCGATCACATTTGTGTAATAAAAAAGGGCAAATACAATTTGTAGTCAGAAAGTATCATGGTACACGTGCACACACAAGTAAATGAGGGGCTCAACAGAGTTGCCACAGTTACTTTTAAAAAGTAATCTGATTACTGACTACTCCTTTAGAAAGCAACTTAGTTACTTTACAGATTACTTGATTTTAAAAGTAACTAAGTTACATTACAAGTTTCTTTATCAGTTGCATTCAGCAGCTGCCGACAACACCTCCGCCTCCTCAAAATAAAAATGACAACCGGTTTTACCGACACTCTCTTAATTAGAAGTGCATTTTTTACAGTAATGTACACAACAATGTGCAATGTATCTCCTTCTCCATTTAAGAAGAAACAGCTGTTCTGTGAGGCAGCTCGGCATTGACAGTAGTAGGGATCTTGCTTACTATGGCACGAATCGAGGACGAGTCAACCGTGGTTAACGGCAGCATTTCCTCTACAACATACTGCCCGACCAGCTTCTTCAACTCTCCCCACTCACTGGTTTTACGCCGAAGTCCAGCTTTTGTTGTTTGGGTGGTAGGGGACCTCCTGCTCTCAGCTTCCTACCACCTTGTGGGATTTGCTCTGCAAGTTTGACTGTACGTGCGCGACTCCAAATGTTTCTTTAAATTTGACGTTATGTTTTTGTAGCTATATAGGACTCTGTTGCCACCAGTACAGAGTGTACAACGAACCTTGAATACTGCCATCTTTTCCTGACAAAAACTCAAAGGAGTGATTGTATTTCCAACTCAGAAATGCGCA
The DNA here is from genome assembly GCA_900312935.1 of Carapus acus. NCBI lineage: Eukaryota > Metazoa > Chordata > Actinopteri > Ophidiiformes > Carapidae > Carapus > Carapus acus. The sequence continues at coordinate 7,984 of OMPJ01045543.1, read as the reverse complement.
TCTCTCTCTCACCTCCATTGTTGTTTGTGTCGCCGCTTAGTAAGCCTATGTTTATGAGGTGAGTACGTGACCCTCATGCTGAAAACATGACTTTGCTCCCCGAGACGCAGGAGGAATGCAAATACTTATTTTTACTATAAATGACAAAAACAGTAACGCACAGTGGCTTGGTTAAGTAACTTTAATCTGACTACTGGTTTGGAAATAGCAACACGTTAGATTACTCGTTACTGAAAAGTGGTCATATTAGAGTAACGCATTACTAAGTATTGCGTTACCAGCATCACTGGCGTCCAATACAGCAGGAGGCAGAGATGCCTTTGCAAAATGAGGATCTTAGTATTGCATGAGGTAGGGGCATCTTTTCAAAATCACAGTCTCAATGTAGCAGTAGGTAGATAATCCTGTATAAAGCATGTCAAGATGCATCATATGCTTCTCCCAACACACACATACATGCAGTACATACTGTGTACAATGAGTCTATATATGTGCAGTAAAAGAAGAAAAGAGATACTTAATGAATCTCCTAAAGGAAAAAATTGACAATTTAGACACGTGCATGCTTTTTATTGGATCATACAGTATATCGTAATGATGCACATATGTGAATTCACACACGAGCCATCATTACCATAAAATGCCTTGCATTGGAGCCTCGGGTCTCCAAACTCCCCACTGACTGAGCCAATGCTGCGATATGTAGTGTGTTTATATGTGTGCAGTATATTAATGATAAATGACAAAATATTCATTTACATTGAAGGGGAGAGGTGTCAGCTGCATTTCCTGCTTTTATTCTATTCTTTACTGGACTGATATAAACTAGGGACAACAAAGGCCGATGACAAACCATGTGGAGGACCCTCCCTCGATTAGATTCACATATGAAGTGTAGTTGCCGTAACTATTCTACATAGAGTAGACACACAATCACAAATACTCTCTCTCCCCACTCGGTGTAACTGTTGGGCATATGGCTCCAGATGAAGCTCTGTTTAATCTTGTTTGTTTTGACATGATTACTGCGCTTTTATCACCTAAACCCCACTGTTGACTGAAGTCAGAGCTTATGTATTATGGTGGACTTAAAAACAAGGCACTGCCTCTCCCAACTGTTTTACGACATAAGTAAAAACAAATATACCTGCAAAAGTCGCTTTATTTGGCCCTCACTGTTACATAAAACAATATGAAAAACCAATATATGAGACTTGGTTGGCAAATAAGGCCTCATCTATGAGGACACCACCAAATTTTGGGGCTGATCAGCGTGATGATGGTACACACTCACAGACATACACACTATAATGTATACATTTTTGACTTGTTACCTTGGGAGTCGAGCAGTAAATGGTCATCAGTACATGGGAGAAACAGGGCAAAAAGACATTACAGTTAGAACCTGATGGATATTGCCAACATACACAGCAGTGCCTTTAGATGCAAGTTTAATTTGCTAAGTTGTCGAGTTTGGAAGTCAATCTGTTCGTGTCTTAAACGATTTTAGATACCATGGCACAAATACAGCAAAATATGTGATGGATTCTACCGCTGCCTTAACATCTGTGCCAGATGCCATTTGTACCTCACCACCGAATGGATATTCGTTCTCGTAACGTTATCAAATCATCTATGACTAGCCTTGAGTGATTATACCAATGCTAAAGTTCCTGTTTCTTGTGGTTTCAAGTGATCAAGTGCTTGTTTGTCAATGTACTACTGTATTACCACTGCTAGGGAATGGTTTTATACATCCGTATGTGTGTGTGTGCATGTGTGTCTGCATAAGAGCCTTCCTATTATCTCCATTGTACTTGTGTTTACTCACACACTGGCTTGTGGTTGCCATGGCGATGTCACGTGGTGACAAGCCTCCAACCCTACCTCCACTCACTTTAATCTCATCCAATCAGGTTACAGAAACAAGTCCCATTTAAAACAAGGTCACCATCAGACAGCAGCAAGCAGAGGAGTCCTCTCCAACATACACGCGCACACACACAAACTCAATTGCAGTGAGCTGGTGAAAAGTGTACATGTCTATGAGATGGTGGGTCACAATCCATTACCACAACAACAAAGCACATGCAGGTCTAAAAGTTTATAGTGATCTGTAACATTTGACTGAGCGTCACCCACAAAAGGTGGGTGTGTATTAGTAGATTATCAATAGAGAACCATCTGCTCAGCTTTAATGGGGGTTGGGTGACTCAACGGCCACAGGATCTCTGTGCATACATGTGTGTTGGTTGCAGTGCGGCTGGCTTTGGGGCTTGTTCGGATTGACCTGATGCGTGTGGAAAGTCACTCTTATCCCAGTCGGATTTGGGCTAATGAAGCTGTATGCACCCAGTGGTGCATAGGTGTGTGTGACCTGGGCATGTAATTTTTTGACTGTGAGTCTCTGCTACATTGTAGCAAAGGGAGATTTGGAGATGTCACAAATAACTGTTGCACATTTCTGAGGTGAGTGTCCTTTTAGTTCATGTGACAATGTGAGAGAGAATGATGCACAGGTTCGCAATACAAAGATATTGCTCTTCCCAAACATCTCCAATATCGATGCCGTTACCATTTTTTGCATGACACCCATTTTCCATCTTCCGGTGGTATTGTTTCAGGAAGCCTGTAATTTCTAAAGATGGAATCCAGTCTTGCATAATCCATCCATTGCATTTCTGGACGGCTGACTGTTAGACAGGAATCATAGAGAGCCACCTGCATGTTCTGCCCATGTTCCACCTTCAATCCTGTTGCATGCAGGACAGACCTTTCAACTTCTCTTCTTTTTGAAATACAGCATATCAATGTACACTTTTTGCACTCCTGCAATCATTGGAATGGAGACCTTTGTTGTGGAGTCTGTGCCCATTGTGATCAATTGAGCACTTTATAACTGATTAGGCTAGGAAAAGACTACTCTGAGCTCAGACCACCATAACATAGGCAGCTGTATAGTGCAGTGGTTAAGACCACTGACTGTGACGTGGGAGACAGGTGTTCAAATCCCAGTCAGTGAACATCCAGTAAGGGTCCTTAGGCAAGAACCCTAATGCTGACACGCCTACCTCCCCTCGAGACAACCTGTTTGCTAGCTCCATGCTTGTTCTCTACGTGCAGGGCGGCAAGTAACATGTTTCTACATACTGTAGAAATACTGACAAATAAGTTTCACAATAAAGATATATGACAATAAAGCTTGAATTATTATTATTAAACATGAACATGTTGTGGTCAAAAGTCATCATCATGTCAGATTTTCACGACTAACACAAACACACACAGAAGCAGCATTGATTCAAACCACAAGTGCACTAACACTAGGGATTGAAGCGTCTCCATCTGTAGACTCATTTCCGTCATTTGGAAAAAGAGGAGTAAAAAAAGAGAACGACTGAATAGAAGTTGTGGATTTTGTCTTGGTTTTCACTACCCAATGAAAGCCTGTTAGTTGTTAAACTGACGCTGTTGTAAACCAATTGAACCAGTCAGATCCTTGGCATCAGCCAATAAGAAACACAGGAGGGTGTGTGTGCCTGCCCCTCAGGTCAGGATATGTTGGAACTTATCAGTATTCTGAAGGAATAGTTGCATGAGCGGAATCAACAGAGACAAACCAAATAAAAATGGATAGATGATAGTTCACGTCATCTGAGAGCAGCATCTTATAAGTGTCTGTTCCCTGTTGAGGTTTGGGTTTACCCATTAACGACAGGAGGTTCTGTCGGTGTTAATTACGATACTCCCATCTCTGCTCACATGTGTAGAAAATACATCACTCAGCTTCCTGCAAAATAATGCTAATGGCATCCCAACCTGAAAGGTAGAAAGACGCGTGACACCTCCCGTCATGAATGGGTCAATCGTATTATCATGAAAGTTGAACATTAATCTCCGTGTCACTACAGCTGTTGTTGCTAACAACTCCCTCTCTTCCCCACCCCAGATAGAGACGCTGACCAACTTTTGTTGCTCATTGTGATTGGTTATTTATCTTAAACATTAAGAGGCCAGTAAGTAATTAATTCATTTCAATCAAAAAATTGTTTTTGCTTTAATCCCTGTCCAACACCCAACCACCAGAAAACAAGCTGATATTACAGCTCTGCAATACCTCACCATTAGGGGATTAGATCTGTCAGTGTCTGTGTGGGTGAGAGCATCCATGCACATGCCACAGATCAAGTGTGAATTCAACAAAGTAAAGGCGAAGCAGTTTTACAGAGTTAGTGCCACCCACAGTATGTGATTGTGTCCTCACTGCTCAAATCAGACCACATTATCAGTCTTAAACAAGCTGCACTGTTCTCTTGAAGTTTGCTGTAAATAGGAATACTTACCTTTACAACGCTCCTCAGCCAAAATGTTGAGTAAATGAATAATAATTGTTGTTGTGAATAGTTGTTAAAATTCATTTTTATTACAGATTCCTAATACAACACTGGTCACTTTTACAACAAAAGGTACTTTTTTCAGGTGATATACGATCATTTTGATATGCTGAATCCAAAAATGATATCGGTTTTGCCCAATCAGGTCAGCTTTCTGAGCTAAGATATACTGTATATTTGCTTTTTGACATTTTTGTTTACATGTATGGGTTTTCACATCATATGATGCAAATTCTTTTATACTTCTTAATAAGAGAATATGCAATAAGAGAATTGTGAAGATTTTGCATGCAACAACTTATTACTAGAGATGTCCGATAATATCGGCCCACCGATATTATTGTCCCGATATTAGTATAAAAATGTAATATCGGTATTGGATTGTTTTGCTTTAAAACCGATAAAATAAAAAATGATAAAAATACAATAATAATACACTGAAATAGTGCCTATGCACTCCTGAAGCGTTTACCGGCACACATATCGGTATCGGCTGTTATCAGTATCGGTAAATTGAGAGTTGGACAATATCGGCATATCGGATATCTGCAAAAAAGCCAATATCGGACATCCCTACTTATTACTAATAGTTTACATACTATTAGTTTGCTTACCATGCTTCTTTTGGTATTAAACTCGGTGACTACGATAAAGCTTTGAAAACAATTATCTTTAGACTGTACATCTCTGTACATGTGCAATACTGCTACATATAGTGCATACACATGAACACATGGTCACACTCGCAAACACAAAGTGTAATGTTGCGTTCAGTCCTTGAGATACCCAGCATGCTTAGATGGGTGATTCAGTGAAGCATCTCATTTGACAGAGTAGTCCCACAGTAGCTTGTTTTAGCACCTCCTCTGTGTCTCCTTCTCTGTCCCACCCTCTTGAATGTGCTCTAAGGGTTTTTCTATTAAATTATTTCTTATGTGGATGTGGCAGAAATAAAAGTCAAACACATTACTCATGTTTCTTAGCAAAGCCTCACACTGAGGGTCCTTAGACAATCAGCCGCAAGCCCCTATCCTCCTTTTTGATTGGAAGGATGTAACTCCATTTTGAGAAATAGTAATAGTATAGTAGGTGCAGGAAATGGAAATGTCAGTTTTTTGTTGAGAGTTGTCTCACCATGGTAACTCAGAAAACAGAAATGCAGCAGTTATGACACACTTGATAAGAAGGAGTCAGTGGTTTATATGCAACTTTTGAGGGGTGCATCAAATTGTGCTGGATGAGTCACAACTAGAGATGTCCGATAATATCAGCCCACCGATATTGTCGACCCGATATTAGCATAAAAATGTAATACGGTATTGGATTTTTTTGCTTTAAAACCGATAAAATAAAAACCGATTAAAATACAATAATGCTTGCATTACACTGAAATAGTGCCTATGCGCTCCTGAAGCGTTTACCGGCGCACATATCGGTATCGGCTGTTATCGGTATCGGTAAATTGAGAGTTGGACAGTATCGGCATATCAGATATCGGCAGAAAAGCCAATATCAGGCATCCCTAGTCACAACCAAGTCACAACCAGGCAAGATTGCAGGACACAGGTTGAGCCAAGAAAGTATTTTATTGTCCATTCTCTCTAACTCAAAAACTCAGGAAAAAAGGCAACAAACTCAACACTCAAACTATCAAACTGAACATCACTCACGCCATGAAGAAAACAAAACCTGACAGAACATGCAAAACTGAAAGTCACTCCCGGAAACCAATAGGATATCTAAGCAGCAAACAATTACTCTTAAACAAAATGCAATATATGATTATGATTTCTGTTCTTCCTCCAGGACTTTCGCCTCATTAAAACACGACCATGATCTCAGACTACTGACAGAAAATGCTCTCTTTGAGGCACAGGACAAATCCAGACAAGGTAGAGACAAGGAGCTGTGGCCAAGGACTGTGACATAAAGCTGGCAAGGACATACAGAGACAAACACACTGGCACAAGACAGGGAGATATGCAGACTATTTGATGAAGAGGTAATGGGGAACAGGTGACAACACATTGGCACAATCAGACAGGGTCACATGAGGAAGGGTAGGTGACCTGAAATGAGAGGGGAGTTATTCCTCCAATAAAACCGGAATTGATGAGAGAAGACATTGAAACAGGACAACCCACAACTTGACGTCACCGTTGTGTGACATAGTGAGACGCCAATTTTTTGAAAGGAAAAATATGTTCAGTAGGAAAAAATATATCGAAATTTTATGGATTTTGATTGTCAAAATTGCTCAAGACACCTCCACAAAAGTGACATGAAAATAACAGCTTGACTGATTGTATTCACTTTGAGGCTATGCTCTAAAATGGTCCTAGTGCATGATTACAGAGCATATCCACAATCTGCATGTGGCTTATTTTAAGCATCGAACCTCTGTTTTTACCAAAGGTCACAACAGTGCTTCTCAAATAGTGGGGGGCGCATGTGACCCTGGGGAACATGCCTTTTTTTGCCGTACTAGAATAAAGTTAATTTCACATTTAATTTCACATCCATTACAGTAGTTGGCAGTGGAGCTCTCATTGTCAGAGTGTGCGCAGGGAGTATTAGCTCTATGGTGTGGGGGTTTTTTTTGTTTTTTTTTGCACCGAGCAGGCGATATGAAGTGCAGTAAACAAACCCTCAAGAGACAATATGAAAAGAATTTTTAACAGGGACGAAAAGAAAGGCGGACAGAGACGAAGATAATGAGATAAAAGAAAGTCACCCGAAAGTTTAGACGAGGAAATATGACTACGTATGTAGCGTTTGGCTTCACTGTGACCGGAGTGGGAGACGAGGAAAGACCGGTGTGTTTACTGTGTCTAAAAATGCTGGCAGCGGACAGCATGAAGCCAAGTAAATTAAGTCGCCACTTTGAAGACATTACACCCGAATCACGCTGATAAGCCGCTGGAGTTTTTTCCGCGAAAACGTATATTTCGTAAATTAACGTAACGTAAATTGCTTTGATTTTTGTTTCGCAGGCAGTGTTGGGCAAGCTACTTGGAAAATGTAGTGAGCTAATTTACCAGTTACTCCATATTAAATGAAGCTTCACTACACTGAAGCTACCCACCATAGAAATATAGTAAGCTAAGCTATAATTTAGGAAAAAAATTGCTCAACTACATCAAAGCTACTTTATTTTTTATTTTTTTTTTCAACAATTTACAACAGGTGCTTGTTAACACGGCAAATCAGAAGCTTTTCAAAATTAGCATCAGAGAGACAGTCTGTCTTTGGTTGTTTATTATATATTGTGTTTTGTTGTATCTTGTCATATGTAACCGCATGTAATTTTACTGAGAGGGCAAAGACAAAATTCCACTTAGGTGGCCGATGCTACTGACTGAATTGCAATTATTATTTTAGCCGGCGATTGTTGTGTTAGCTTCGGTAATCACCTAAATGTGTGTCCTTAAATTTGTGTTTGTCGCCTTGGACGTTGAGAGCAGCTTCGTTTTGAGATTGCAGAGTAAGCATCTGAACACATATTTTTTCTCTGATGATTCAGTTAAAGTCATAAACTTATCAAGGTAGGGCCACGGCGACTCCGCCGACACAGAACTCTCTCCCGCCTC
>OMPJ01045542.1:7382-47530 GCA_900312935.1 Carapus acus | reverse complement strand
TGTCACACACACACACACACACACACACGCGCGCGCACACACACACACACACACACACACACACACACACACACACACACACACACACACACACACACACACACACACACACACACAGAGTCAGGAAGCAATTCCCAGCCGATTACTTCCTTCCTCTGCTTTGGCACAAGGCTGCATTTTCAGGCTTTTCTTTTGCCATCTAGTGGCCATGAACCCTCACGACATGTGGTGGCGTGTGATTTAGCAGCGTCAGCGTGCCCGATAATGATCACCAACCATGGACGGAGGAGATAAGGTCCTTTATTGAATTGACGCTGGTTCAGAATAAGAATCTCCCAGCGGTCCCTGCCCTCTTCCACATGAAAGGAAGACGAGATGATTGCCTGAGATGATTTATTGAAAACTTAGGATGGAGGGAGAAGGTGTCAGTTTGTCTTGGAACATATGCATGACGACTGAGACTCAACTGGGGTTAAGTGGCACCCATTATTGTTTTTTTACATTTTTGATTGCGACTCATGTAAATTTAACAGGGTAAGATTTTCTCCTCACACAGTTTCAATCTACTCCAGTAGAGTACAGTCAGAAACATAACAGCACACCTTCAGTTGTGGATTACTCTGATTGTAAATCTTACATAACAATAATGGGAAATGACAGCTTGCTTACCTGATGATCAAATGTTCAACACATTTTAACAAAATGACTGAATTCATTTATTAAAACAGGAAAATGGTGTGATGGGCTATACTTATCCTACACATGGTTGACAGAAGTCTTATTACTGTGTACAGATGTGACCCTGAGCATTATGACTCTTGGTGTATACTAAGTACACATTGCTGAACTCAAGATTGTTTTCTGCTGAGGGATATTATGTGTGCTCAACAGAGTTGCTTGATAGAGGATGATATTGTCTTTTTTTTGCAGTAAAACATACTTTTTTCGTCCTTGAAGAGGACATTTAGAGCATATTTCCAAATGCATGCAGTACATGCACAAGCAGGTTGGGTTCTTTGCTGAAGGGCTACTCAGCAGCACTCCCGGGTGGCCTCCTTACTTCACACTTTTTTGTCTGTGCCAGGACTTGAACCTGTCACCTCCTGGTCCCCAGACTCAGTCCCTATACAGACTGAGCCACTGCCACACCACAATGCTCATAACTGTACTTATCTGTCAACATTTAAATTCACACGAAAATGCACAAACCACTAACACCCTGTTGAGCATGCCTGTATGCCAAGGAATATGTTGAAACTATAAATTAACACAACAACTCTGGGAGGATGTTTTGAAAATGTTGAACACTACTGTGCCTGTTTATAAGAGGCACAGTGTGCATTGACCATAAACTGTTCAATATAACTTAGATGAGTTTGCTCCTGGTACAGATGCACATTGATGGTCATACCAGTAGAAATTCCTGTGAGCTATTCTCCAAATAGTCTGTCCGTTTATCAGACATTTCTAGCATTTCTGCATCTGCAATTTACTGCTGTTGGACTCTATTAGAAATCTGTATCTCAAATTCGTGACCTCCCTTCTCCTGCATTCCAAAATGCAGATAATATCGCGCGTTATCGGTATTTGAGAGAGTTAGGAATCTTGGTGGTATGCGCTGCCCCTCCATGTCGGCCGAGCCCCTGCAGCCGGCACTGCGTCGGCTTTGTCTGGGGGAGGCGATGCAACCCCGGCGTGGCAGCCGGTCGGAGGCGTCGGTGGGGCGACTGAGTGAGTGCGGCCATTCCACCGCTCAGCGCGCTCGGTGGTGGGGCGCCACCGCATCCGATCACGCAGATGCTCGGTCCAAAGCCCCGCCCTTCCAAGATCCTCCCATGTGATCCCGTCGTCTTTCACCCTCTCCATCTCTCCCGGCTTTGACGTCAGACGTGCTCCTTTTCAGTTGCTATGGGAACATATTTCCCCATCCCCCTGCCCCCTCCTCCTTTCTCCCTCGCTCTGCTCCGGTAGGTCCACAATGGTACAGCCAGCATCTTGCAGCACAATGGTTGCAAGGTGGTGAGCTGGGGAGAGTGATTCAGCATCAGTCAACCCTCGGTTCCATCCGCCACCGCTTTCTATGGTTTCTCATCGCATTTTATTTTGTTTACCGCCCCCGTTCCTGCGCCATCTTTAGGGAATTTAAGCTTTGCGCAATGGTTACCGCATTGTTTCCAGTCGGGATGTTTTGAAAGGACTAAACCGGACCTGGCTCGTCATCATCTGGCACGGAATGGTAAGGCCCGGTGGGTTAGTTAAATGGAGGACGCTGGACCCCGAGCTGTCTGAAGGATGGAGTGATGAATATTGATCAGAAGGGAAGGTTAATGAAGTCCAGTAGCGGGGCCGCGGTTGGGAGAGGGGCTCACCGACAAAATCAGCCCAAGCAGTGCGAAGGATGTTTTATAACTGCGCGCGCTTTCGTTTTGGCGTGAGATTTGCGTTGAATTTGACAAAATGTTGCCGTCTGTTCGATCTGCAGCTAAATCAGGTCAACATTCGTCCTAGAGTTGGCAGAAATATCTTGAAATGCAGCCATCTGCTGTGCACTGCTGCCCATACGTGATTATCACAGGACGTTGACAACCAGATGACATTAAAGTACATCTTATCATTCACCATTGTTTAATCTAAGTATAAAGCATCCGCTCATCTATTTTGTCAAGTACCATCGACAAGCTTCACCGCACCTGATTTTCGTCATGATGGGCTGGATGCAAATCTGAGTAGACGTACAGGAATGGTGCAAATGGATGTTTGACTGAATGATGCTCTTCAAAACACAGGGCTGGCAGAGCAGTGAAGGCCTACATGCAGAGTTTATCCCTCCTCCCCCTCAGCAGTCAGCTGCACCTTGTGCATTATGCAGAATATCACTAGTTTCACTGTTTTCGCATCGAGAGAGCTCTGACGACCCCCACACTCATCAGTCTTTGAGACAAGTATATTATGTATGGGCAGTGTGGATAGAATTGTACAATACATACAGTTCATCCCCTCAACAAATTGAGTTAGCACATGCTTACTGGCTGATGAGGTTTTTTTCCCTAGCTTTGGCAGAAAGTGCAGGGGTGGTTGAGTGGTGTCGTCTTTACTTAAAATGAATGTAGGGATTCTGATAGCGCTTGATGAAAACACATTCGGAGGAAGTGCTGGGGATTGTGATGCAGAGGGAATGCTGATGGGAGTCACCGAGCTACTCTCTGTCCCAGGACATCTCGGGTTAAAATGGATGATGCTGTGGTGGGTAATTCCCTCCGATGTGCTTTGTTTTCAGCATTTGTCATCAGCCACAGTGTTAGAAGGGGTTTCTTTTCACAACAGCCGTACACATAAACATATACAATTAAGTATGCAAACATATGCCCCTAATTCTGTAGCCGCCATACATACTCATTTGGGCTCCAGAATTCACTCCTCTCTTGTTTGAAGTGTTTCTGTACCAATGTTGGAGTGTTAGCTGGTGCCATGGAGCAGGGGAGGGTTTAAAGTGTCAAAACAAAACTCTCCACGTCCAGAACAGGGAAAAGAGAGATTTTAGTGCTGTGACCTTGCGTGTTGAATTATTCAGGAGTGGGCTCCCATGCTCACGAGAAGTGCTGCAGGGAAGGCTTAACAATTAAACAAAGCTTTTTATGGGTGTTTCTGCAGAGGATGAGGGCTGTCATATGCCTGACAATTTGGTCGCTAACCAATGTGCATTATGATGTTTGTGGTTTAGAACACAACAAAGGTTTTATACACTACATCTGATATTGATTTTGAAAGAAGTTAATTATTTACCTGATGGAGAATCATCAATAAAAATAGCCACTGACATGCTATCTTTACAGAGCAACAAATCAGGCCTATGCTATATTTTCGTGACATTTTGTGGACTTAAAAAATGATAGATTCTTATTCCAATTTTCAAGTTAACTGAAATATAAAGGGGTATCATAAAGACCAATGTAATAATTGGGAGATATGATTTTGAAAGACTGAGCAGTGGAACTCTTTGTGTCAGTTATTGCTTGATGTAAAACTCCATCATAATGGGTCAACATAGCTATGAGCACTAACACAACAGTTTCATTAAACAATATCATGAAACTTGGGAAAAACTATTAGGAATTCACAGTATTATTAGCCATTATTGACATGTCAGGGATACACATGTTTTTGTTGTCATGATGCATCTTCTTAGGCGTTTTCCACTGTTGTTTGAAAGGAACACACTTTGGTATGACTTACTTCTCTTTGAGGGTTTTTGTTACTGATCGGTGGATTTCTGGTCGCATTTGCCCCTCAGGGATAAGGAAAGGGGACATATAAGGTGATAAGGAATAGGAATAAGAGCAATTTCTAGATGGATACATAGTGCCTCTCTCTAGACTCTTGTGCTGTGGACTGCAGTGCTGGGGAATGGAAAGAATGAAGAAATTGAGGAAGAATTGCGCTGCGACTGGTGAGTTGATTGGTGATGGTATGATCCAGGAGTACATCTGTGTCATATAATCCTCTTGACATTGATATTTTCAGCTCTCTCAGTCAATAGCGTCAACAACCCCATCTACATCATTAGTCTGATGTGCTTTATAATATGATTCACTTGATCTGATGAAATTGCTATGGCAATTGTACAGTCACATGTTTGTGGCGCCGTACTTTATTTTTAGAACGAACTATCTCCTGTAACCATGGCAGTAGCAAAGGCACTCTATACTCACATTAAATTAGAAGTCTTCATTAGTTTTTGGATCGGATCCCTGTGGGCTGAAGGGCAGCATTTTCTCAGCAGAGTGCTTCACTGTTGCTTTTTGTCTGCCCACTGTGTGCGAGGTTTATCGAGAAAAGCTGTAAATCACACAGATGTATCCATGTGCCTGTCTGCGCTTCTATGTTGTTAGTATCCACCCATCAGAGAAGTGCTCTGTAAGCAGGACATCAACCAAAGATGTACTGTTGTTTATATTAATGAATCTCGGGGCGCAAAGCTGCATCGCAGGAGAGACAAAAAACAAGCGCAGTGAGAGAGAGTGAACACAGTTACACTTCATTCTAGAAAGACAATTTAGTTTCTCGGTACCTATGGAAGAGTTTGGTAGTCAACACTGCTTTGTTTTCCTGGCACTACATTATGTTGTGCCTACCTTCCCTTTCCGCTCCTCAGAGCCAGATGGGAGGCTGTATTGCATTTGGCTCAGGCCTCACGTTGAAGCAGGGCTGCATACTGCAGGAGAGGCTGAGGCTGCTGAACCAAGCAGTCACAATAGAGCTGCGAGGGAGGGGGAGGGGAGAGACGGATGCAGGGAAGCTGGGAGCCTGGAAGCAGGAACGGTGGGAGCGAGGGAGGGACAAAGGAGAGACAGGCGTTGGAAAATGCCGACTCCATTTATTGGTGTGCATGAGCACAATGAGGAAGAGCTTGATGGGTCTCAGAACGGCTGCATGTGGATGGTCGTTGTGACTGCTTTTTCTGACGCCCAGATAAAAGGATAACATCTTATCTCAAGTGGTGAAGATTGTTAGTGTTAACGGAGAGATACAACAGATCATGGTCACACTATGGAATGTACATTCTATTTCATATTACTTACCACCACTATGTCTGTGACTACCTGTATCTCGCTGTAAATCATCACGTGGGTGCACAGAGGAGGGTGAATCACTCTTGCAGAGCTGCAGCTTTATAGCGTAATGAGAAACCTTGGGGTACATGCAATAGACATGCGTGGTGGTTGATGGTGCACTACATGACATGTTTTTACACAAGTATTCAGTAACACTGCATTCTGACTGCACCGTTGATTATTGTGGAACCTAATTACTGCTCAAAATAGGACAATAGGCAAAATCTGGTAATTGACCATATCGGACACTTGCAGCTCCAACTGCGTGAGTAATGCTACCTTTTACCACCCCAGAGCGTACCAGGAGGTGTTTATTCTCATAATTTGCTGAACAAGTACAGAGCCTTTCGAAAACACCTTTCAGATCTACCGTAGGTATTTTGGCTGCATCTCCATTTGCCATGCAGTTTCATCCAGAAATGAGAATGGACCATTTCTCACTCAGTCCATTTACAACCACTAGTCATGCAGTTAACACAGGGTTTATTTGATATATTTGTATACAGGATAGTGATTTAGTATATACATATTTAGAATTTCTGATTATTATAGTGCTTGTGTTATGATATGCAGGACTCAAATATTCCTATTTGTGGCCTGTGGCCATACAAAATTGACTAATTTAGTTTGACAAAACTAATGATATTGCACACTCATGCTTTGCTCCTCCAACACCATAATAGCTTCTTTCAAACACTGTCACACCCCCCCCATGGCCTTTTTCCTGTTTTGACTTCTGCAAGACCTCAACTTTTCAGTTGAATAGAGACAGCTGTCCAACCAATTGTAAGCATCGTAAGTTGACACACTGTAAACTGCAGTAAATGCACCCGCTTATCAAATTCATGTCTCCCTGCGCTCTGCTTCTGCTGCTGCATTTAGGGGTCACCACAGCGGATCACCTGTCTCCATTTCATTCCATCCCTCCTGTCCCCAATTGATACACAAACTATCTTCATGTCTTCTTTGATTGCCTCTGTGAACCTTCTCTGCCATCTTCCTTGTTTCCCTCTATGTGGCAGGACCATCTCCAACATGCTTTGTCAAATGTGTCCACTATATTTCCCTTGCAAGTGACCAAACCATTTTAAGCTTGCCTTTGACTTTCTCCAAACTGCTTCAGCTAAGATGCTCTTCTGATGTTTTGATTTCTAGTCCTGCCCAACCTGGGTACTCTCAGGTAAAACTTCAACGTCCTCATTCCAGCCACCTCCACCTCAAGCCTGCTGTCTAGCTACTGTCCCCACAAAAACATCATATGGTCACATCCATGTAAGGGAGGAAAACAAATATATACATCGCAAATTATATATTTCCCACAGGGCTACAAACCATTGCTTGCAATAGATGTACTGTGGTAGTTCCGGCCCTGTAATGTGTGCTGGATAGGCCTGACATAAAATGCGTATTCGAGGAAGATTAAATTCACCCTTTGGGATGAGACATTTTCTTGAATAGGGTAGGTGAAAATGATTACAATACAGTATGTCAGTATTTATATCTGATACTATTGCCATAATGTTATGAGTACATAATTAATACATGTGTTCACAAATACGCATTTTCCCCAGTTGACTTCAGATATGTTTACAAACTGAAAGAAATCAATGCAATTGACGTGTGCAGAAAAGCTTTGCACATTCATGTTGATGCATCTGAAAACTAGATCAACACTGGATGTCTTAACCTGGACCTATGGAAACACAAAACAACACTTACTTGGCATAAACCCATATATATACACACACACGCACATTGCCAAGATTATAAATTAAGTGTACGCAAATTTGATGAGGTCAGCATGGTAGATCAATGATTTCCCTCTCCGCAAGTCTTTAGTGGGCTTTGGTCTAATCAAGACAATTATTATCGTGGTGTTTTCCTTTAGGATGCAATTTAATTGTACGATTTTATTAAGAAGATGTGTGTATGTTGGGCTGGATTGTGCTATGCAGCTGAACTGCTTCAGCACTCTAAATGGCGCACACATAACAATGTGAGAAAAAGTAGTTTTGTCTGAGGTTTTTCGGTAGGTCGGTAGGTCGGTAAGTTGGTTGGTAGGTAGGTAGGGAGGTAGGGAGGGAAGTGGGGAGGTAGGTAGAAAGTAACATCAAAGCTATTGAACAGCTATTGCATTGCAAAGATCATGATAATAATAAAGTAAATCTCATATGAATTGGATTCAAATTCTACATTTTTGACATCTCTCCTGATCCAGCATTTGACACTATTGTGTTTGTTTACCACTGCATTTCTTGAACAATGTGTACCCCAAAGAGATGCCTGGCAGAACTCGTGGAGAATATATTACATCAACAACATTATTTTTGAGGCTCTGATGCAAGATTTAGCAGCAAAATTTAAAATGGTACACAGGAACTTTTGCAGGTCTCAATTAAACATCCATTTAATCTCAGATGTTCTTGCCAAAGTCACCATTATTTACTTTCAGAGAAGAATCAGACTGTAGGTGCATTGTTAGCACCAACTGGAAAATAACACCAACAAACTACAAGTACTACAGTATATCTGCCAGAGGAGTTTCCATAAAAGACAAATATAGGGGAGGCGTCTGTCATAGTAGATTCAAAATACAAACTATAATTTTAGTTGTTTTCACATAACAATAGCACAGTTCTGCTTTGTGTGTCTGGGCTCTTCCCCTTGTAGGTTTTCACAATTTGTGTATTTTCTGGCCCCTATATCTGTCACACAGCAAAAAATTCCAAATATAATCTCCAAATTCCAGTGTTTTGCATTTGAATGTATGCATATTGTACAGCATGTAACTGTTTTCTCCCTCACAGGCAATTTGTCCCCACAATTTAACATGTCTGAACAAACTGAATATGAAAAATTAGTGGAAAAAGACATCTCTCCAGGAGGACAATTGGCAATTATGTGAATTTAGTCAAACATTGTGAGAGGACAATGCTATGTTGTTATTTTCTGCACTGTATGCAGTCATACTGTCTTCTGTGCAGTATTCCTTTTGGCTCCGCTTGTTCAGACAGAAAGATACCCGAACACACATTTTACTAATGGATAATGATTTATCATGATGCATTAGCACTTCGAAGTAACATATGATTTATTATCATTTAGTTAATAACTGCAAGTCATCAACAAATAATTTTCTCCTCAAGTATCTTTGAATAAGCTTAGGCAGAGCTGTCAAAGCTCCTTTTCTGCTTGTTCAACCTCTCAAGTCAGTTTATACTGATGAGATATATTGTACCCAAAGTGATATATGGGCATTTTAGGTAATGGTGCTGAGAGAAGTCTCAGCTTCTCCCTGAGCAGCACTTTAACTCACACTGCAGTCAGCAGTTTTTGGTCTGAGGGTTTTCAAAGAACTAGGCCCCTTTATTTTCTTGGTGCAACTAATGAGAGTGTGCATGTTTGTGTGTGTGTGTGTGTGTGTGTGTGTGTGTGTGCTGTCTGGTTCATTTTAAGGCTTTGAGTTTCAGGCTTAGTATATTTAGAAGTGCCTGCAATACTTAAATGGCGCTTAGTTCCCCTCTGCAATCATAATTTATCACAATAGTCACAGCAATGTCTCTCAACTTCTAACTGCTGCTGTGTGCGTAGTGAAAAATGCAACTTCTCTGTTGCATTCTATACTATGCATAGTGCACAAGTATCAAGGCATGAGCCAGTCAGTGCATATCGGCGGGACAGAAGCAGGACCAATTTCCACGAACTCAGTTTTTTCCTTCACTCAAGAGAATTTCCACTTTTGACCTTTTTCATCAAATTTTTGGATTTGTTTTTATTTGATCTAGTTTGCATTTGCTGCACGTTTGTCCTGTCATCCAAATAGCTGCGCTCTCTCCACATTACCTGATACCATTTGCACATAATCTAGGTACTGTTTTAATTGCTTGAGTTTGCTGCCGAGACAAATATGCCTCTGTGAGAAGTCAAATATCCTGTGTGTGCACCACTTGAAACTGGGGCTCATCCTTTGCTGGCTTACTTAATTAACTGCAAATGGTGTGCTGGTTGATGGGGTGCAAAATGTTCCTACTCAAAAATTCTTTTCATTTTTTGTTGAAACACCTTTGCGTTCCATTTTTAGCATGTTATTTTACAGTAACATTTTAACGGTATCGTTACTGTCATTTAAATTGAGTACTTATCAATTACTTGGTGATTTAATACCTTTTTATGACTCACAGAGGCACTAAACTTAAACTCTTGCAGGAAAGTCTGTCAAAAAATCATGTAGCAACTCCTTAGGTGTTACAGTAGATGAAGGCGTCTCTCACTGCTGTAGATCTCAAGACCGGTAATAAATGTGGATAATTTCCTTGGAGCAATACCTTTACACACTTCCCTCTGTATCCTCTTTTCTTACCTGATGGGCAAAAACGTTAGTCTCATTGAGGACAATACAGTAGATGAGCATACAACCCCTTAATCACCGCTTTGCACTCCTCCACATTTTTCATAATAGTAATAATGAAGCACCTCGCAGCTAAATGGTGACATTAGACATCGCAACCATCTCCTCACCCGTGACGCTGGCACGTAGATGTAGAGCATCATGTCCTTGTTGGATTTGTAAGCAGTGTGAACTGTGACATTATATGGCATCTGGAGGAGCTCACTGATACATTTCTAAGCAGAAAGCCTCAGATTACCCCCATGGAGCATGCATTTCGAACGTACGATCTCTGCTGTCTGCTTTCCTCACAAAAAAAAGCCATAGCACTGATGTACCTCCTCTTCATTGCCACGAAATTTCACATTACTTACAGATGTTTGTAGCTGAGGCTGTCGATCTTCTCAACTTGTTTTTTTCTCAGGGAAAGCAGTTTGCCCACACAGTCAGACTGTCTCAGACTTAAATCTTTTGCATTGGCCAAAGAATGAAATTATGCCAATGTGAAACAAAAATTAAAAGGGCAAAATATAAGATGAAGCTGTGATAACAATAGTTGCACAACTGGTCATTTCAACCTTAGAAACTTCAGAGGTTTTGGGTCGATCAACACTTGCACCTCTTTTACCTCTATATTTGCTTTCTTTTGTGTCTTGCAGGTATTTATGAGCAGACATTTCTTATACAACTGCAGCCAACCAATCCTGGATGTGAAGATAGCTTTTTGTCAGGTGTGTGTTCCTTACAGGTAAAAAAGGTACAGTATTAATTACCTTCCACTTCCCCATCATTAAGCTGTGTGTTGTAGAATTATTGCCTAACCCTGAGATGTGCTATTAATAGTATCACAAATGATAAATATCCCCCAGATCTGCTCTGTCGCTGCACTAACCATCCCTAGTTCTAACTGTTGGTTTCTTGGGTATCATATAACAACTGTCACTATTTGTCCCAAGATCATAACATGTGCAATGTAGTTTTTCCTTGAAATTCTTAAAAGGAACAGAAAGGAAAACAGAGCTGAAAGGGGTGGATCAGATGAGTTAAAGCACAAGATGTGTTTGCATTTGTTCCCTCATCAGTGGAAAAATGACATTTAACTTGTGCCTGTTCACTTCTCTGACCCCTGGTGGCCACATTTTAAAAGGTGAAATGAAAAGGCTACCTATGCAGTCTGTTGCAGTCTGTTGCTCCTCTCAGTATATATATCAAATATTGATGTCAAGTATAACACTGTAACCCTGGAAATATCTTTTGAGAGCATAAGAGGAATGTCCTTGTTGACTGTCAACGTTCTCGTTCCTGGTCCCTGAGTGACACAGTGCCTCATATTTTGTATCTCTCACATGTCCACCAGCCACACGAATCTTGGATGCACCACTGATTGATCCACTGACAGCACGTAACGTAGCTAATCAGATGCGGGCAAGGTAAACAGACCGGCAAAAGGTCCTGAGATCCAGATTTGAGAACCACTGCCACGGCCTCCGAGCAAACTGTAATGCTCTAGTTTTAAATCCCTCTTGAATTATTCAGGTACTTTTCACTGCATTTTGTATTAAACATACATGTTTAGATATGTAGTGGTCATGCGGCAGTGCTAAAGGTGAACATCTGGTTAGCCACATTCATTTTAGGATGCTACCCTTCTGTGCAATTTTCCTCTAACAATACAACAGCTCTGTTTGAGTTGCGAGCTGTGTTGTAATTACCAGTAGTCAGTGGATGATAATCCTTTTTTTCATTGGCACCATTTGCAGACCTGCCTCAGTAATTATAGATTGATTATCGTATGCTCATGAATTAGATAGATAATGTCTTTGGTGCGAGCTACAGGAGACACTAGAGCCAATGGTCACGCTGTGTTGTTTGTATTTGAACCGATGCTTCATGATTAACAACAATAGCTATGCTGATGAATGTCTATTCTATAAAAAATCTGTATTGTTATTTTGATTATGCTTGACTCCCAGATGCTGAAACACCAGGCAGGTCAGTGACAACACACACAGCACTTTCTTAGCCACACTAACTTAAGTTTTCCCATTATGTTGCGCTTCTTGCAGGGTTTTGGAAAACAAGTGGATGTGTCATATATCGCCAAGCATTACAACATGAGTAAAAGCAAAGTGGACAACCAGTTCTACAGTGTAGAAGTAGGAGATTCAACCTTCACAGTTTTAAAGCGTTACCAGAATTTAAAGCCCATTGGCTCCGGAGCTCAGGGAATTGTTTGGTGAGTGGGCCTATTTTTACGTCCTTTCATCATTGAAATGCAGCTATTTGTGCCAATATGGGATGAAAATAGGATGAAATATGTGGTATCAATACTTGTGTTTTTAAAATGGTTTACTGAATTGAAGTTGATGCATGAATGAGGTGTTTTCAGTCACATTTCTATAACCTGACCAAGTATGACACCTAAGTTTCACATTGTAACTTAAGTTTCACATTGTAACTTAAGTGAAGTCAAGTCACAGATAAAGCTGAATTGAATTGAAGCTCAGTGAAATCACGTCATGCTGATCACGTGTCCAGACACTGATTCGTATTCCTTGAGAGTTGAGCAAAGATTCAAGGTCTACGCTGAGGAGCTGCAGTTTGGTTGAATTTAGACATTCTCTCTAAACATCTGAATCTGTATTCAGTTAAACATTAAATTCCTTAGGTAATCCAGTGAATGAAAATATTTGAAGATGGTTCTGCAGCTTTCATATAGATTTCAACCAAATTGCATGATAAGCAGCAAGCCAGAGCACACACAAAAATATTAAAAGTACCAGAAGACTTGCATGGTTTTCACTGCTCAGTTCATTAAGAAGGGCTCAACCAGAACAAAACTGCACTGTAGATCCACGTTACAGACAAGCTATTCACAGTCTTTGCAATTCCTGTGAAGCGCACGCTGTCAGAATGCAGAGAATACTATGTGCATGGGAAAACCTCACGTATGCTGTGTCAAATGGGCCGTGACACGTAGTTACCTTGCCGTGGTGATGACTGTCTGGAAAAAGTCTCTCTTGAACAAGCTGAGCAGACATGTCTCATGTCAGAACCGTGGCCACAACCTGTCGTTACGTCCAGTGGCCTGAGCTTCGAGCTCCAGAGCAGTTTTTATACCTGAGCTGCACGAGGAGCTCCACACCGTCATGGTCACTAACGTCAGGATTGCATAAATGTAACTGAAGCATTGCATTGTTTGTTGGTCAAATGTCATCTGGAAAGATATGTTTGATATTGCAGACAAGGCAAGGCAAGTCAAGTCAAGTCAATGTGCTTTTCAAAGGCGAAAAGAAAAGCAAATCTAAAAGTCAGATTTTAAAAGCAAGGAATGTAAACATTAGAACAGGAAAAAAATGAATAATCATTCAATTATTTCATTAAAAAGCAAAGAGTGCAGATTATGTACTTTGAATATTGTTATGCAGATGTAAATATTATAGTTTTCAGGTTGGATTTGAACATTGTCAGTGTTTAGAAGAGTTGAGGCCCATCACATCTTCACTGTTCCAACTGCTCCAACTTCGCTGTTCAGACTGTTCCAGATTTTAGCTGCAGAAAACTTGAATACAACTTCACCATGTTTAGTCGAGACTCTGTAAACCAGCAGGAGACCACTCCCTGACTTTCTCAGGGCCAGAGATGGTACATATGGGTCTAATATGTCAGAGATGTACTTTGGTGCTAGACCATGCTAAGATTTGTAGACTGGCAGAGCTGTTTTGAAGTCTATTCTCTGAGTGACAGGAAGACTTGAGCAATGGACGCACTCAATCATGACTGTGTAAATAGTTTACAATTAAACTGCTATGAGGGATTATTTTCTGAAAATGCAATCACATGAATGTAAACATCTGCTTGATATGTCCGTTCAGGCAGACATATCTAATGCGAACACATGCAGAGACGATGGGCTGATCAGATTACAGAGGACAGAACTCAACACGGAGCCTTAATCTCAAATCAGATCAGCATTCACTCAGCATACAGGAGACCTTAACCTCTGAACAGCTTGGGCACATGTTAATGAGAGAGGCTAAGACCCTGGTGATGTTGCAACCCACAACCATCACAGTCTGCACGCATATTTGTGAAGGCATGACCTGTGGGTGTGGCTGGGATGAGCTTTCACAAAGCGTATTTGCAGGGATGAAGTCCTTTCAGTTGTTTAAGTAGTTTCATGACTTCATCATTCACTCGGCTAAGGGGAAAAAGCATTACTTGCCTAAATCCCCATTGGCCGGATGCTTTTATGAAGGCCCTGCTGTTTCCATGGTCACACATCATCCCTGGCCTGCAGTCTCCACAGAGACATGACAAGCCAACTGCAGCAGTGCGTCCTGCCCAGCCATCCAGCGTTAAATCCATTTCCTGATGTATGCCATGCTACAGGCATGATCTGTAGTACACAGCCTCACATGGATTCCTCGAAACACATCTGCAGGGAATGTCAAGGAAAAATGATGGGAAAAAAACTGTGCTCTGTTCACAACAACACAACAAATGAATGTAAATCAAAAACAGAACATGGATGCCCAGACTTTTGCACAACATCCTATTTTTTCCCCCGCCAGCTTTGTTTCATTACTGCCATTTTCTGTCTGTTTGCTGACTGTTGTTTGTTGACCTGGTGTTTCTCTCCTCTCAGTGCGGGCTATGATGCTGTTCTGGACAGAAATGTTGCCATCAAAAAGCTGAGCAGACCTTTCCAGAACCAGACCCACGCCAAAAGGGCGTATCGGGAGTTGGTACTCATGAAATGTGTCAATCACAAAAATGTGAGTCATCGGTAATAGGCAGCTGAAATGTGAAAGCTGAGAGAAACGTACCATAAAATGAATTGCTTTCTGAGAACAGCCGTCAGAAATCATTTCTTGCAAACCTGCTCTGTAACTTCTTTTATGGTCTGCCTTCTTTTCCAGATTATCAGTTTATTAAACGTCTTCACACCACAGAAATCGTTAGAGGAATTCCAGGATGTGTGAGTATACATACATGCAGAAACACACACAGACATACTTGACAGTTAGGGCTCACACTTGCTGTCCAGAATATGATCTCAAATTTGATGTGGCAGCAGAATAATCAGGGTGATTTAATTTCCATTTTGTTCTCGTGATTCCCTTCCTGAATTGCTGTTGTGAGAGCACGCAACTGTGGGGTTGTAGTCAGTGAAAGTAGGAGTAATCTGAAGCTGCAGTATCTTGTTCTCACACTGAATGATGAATGAGCCTGTTCCCTTTTAGAACAATCTGTAAATTAGTGGTCCTGCTGTTAGAATACTTTCGCCACCTCTGCCACATTTTGGTCACTTCATTTAATGTTTCCCAGACAAGCATCTGTACTGTTTAGACCAACTTTAGAACAAGTGGAGTATCCAACCAAGTATGCTATTGAGCATCCCCTCATTCACTCACTAATTGAAACATGCACACTCCCTCAGGTACCTTGTGATGGAGCTGATGGATGCCAACCTGTGCCAAGTGATTCAGATGGAGCTTGACCATGAGAGAATGTCCTACCTGCTCTACCAGATGCTGTGTGGTATCAAACACCTTCACTCAGCTGGCATTATTCACAGGGTAAGAATGATTTCTGCAGGCAAATTTAAGGAAGCTGATCTCTGCTACTCACAAGAATGAACAACAGACTTGGAGCTTGGGCAGGCTCAGATACTGCTTTGGTTGGTTGCTCACATTTTAAAGTGAGTAGTTGGAGGTGTGCTGTTTATTAGTTTCGTTTCGTTTATTTTGTCATTGACAATCCCAACTAGTTTGACTGCATAAATGACAGCTGGCACCTCAAGCCAACATGTCTAATATCCTGTTGTAGTCCACAGCCAGCTGTAAAAAGGCATCTCAAAAAAAACCTCTGACTGTCTTGTGTTGTGACAAGCTGATGTCAGATGGCAAGGAGAGTCACTATTCCACCACATTTTCACCTCGAGTAAATAGCCCACCTATTAAGATTTTGTGATGCAGCAGCCCATCAGAAAATTTGGGGCTCTGGAAATGCATAGATGACTAATTCTTACTGTAGTGATTCGTCTCAGTGTATTTATCGTTCAGTGAATAAACGTGGATTAGCTCGACATGACCAGTGTTAACATACATCCTCTCTGCCCCTCTCCACCTCCAGGATCTCAAACCTAGCAATATAGTGGTGAAGTCAGACTGCACTCTGAAGATCCTGGACTTTGGTCTGGCCAGGACTGCAGGCACCAGCTTCATGATGACCCCGTATGTGGTGACCAGATACTACAGAGCCCCAGAGGTTATCTTGGGCATGGGCTACAAAGAAAACGGTGAGAGTTGGCATCATTCTGACAGAAATGTAGGTTTCTGTAAGAGCAACAGAAGGATATAGAAGTGGGTGTATTTGCAGTCAGAATCTATTAAAACACTTGGCAGTGACAGAATATCTGCGACACTTCGTATATAACAGCTGCAGTGTTAACCTGTGTAAATCTTGAATTCATGAATGTAATTGGGTTAATCTAATAAAAGCAGAGTACAATCTCAACAGCTCTCCAAATTTGGCTTCATTTAGTGCTTGGGAAAGCAAAGTACCAATAGTCATATCATGTTACCTTGATTCACATGCAGTCTACTGTACAGAATATATACATTTGTATGATAATATCAAGTTGATACATGGAATGTAAGGCACCTCAACAGAAAGGAATCAAGATGAGGTTCTAACAACAAAAATCTGGCCATTGAAGCCTTCTGTCTCATCAGAGCTGTTCTGACGGGTTTTTTTTTTAAGCAGCAGGACTGTATGGCTGGAGCTGTAGGTTGCATGTGCGTCACCAGCCTCTGGGTTTGGGCCAGTTTGTCTTTATTTATAGTCGGTGGTAATGCTGAGGAGAGCTCGATATCAATCATCCCAAAGGGTGGCAGCACAAGTCATACGCATTGGAAATAAAGTGCACAGGAGTGTTTAGAGTGGGAGTGAGACACATTGACACATTAAGTGTCAGCACAGATTGACAGTTACATGAATCATTAGCCACAGGGATGCAAGAGGAAGCCACTCATGCCTCTGTCATACATGCTGTTGTTTTTCTTCTTCTCTCTGCTTTAACATTGATAACTCTGTAGGTTATTAAGCACTGTGGAACTGGTTAATAAATATTTCTCAACTGGATTAATGTCTAACTTTAATCCCTTGTGTGTGTTAGCATGATTTGTGTAACGCTTACCTTTCCTCGTCTTCTCCTCTTTTTCTCCTCTGCTTACTTCTCCATTTGCAGTGGATATATGGTCAGTTGGATGCATTATGGGAGAAATGGTGCGCCACAAAATCCTTTTCCCTGGGCGAGACTGTATCCTTGTTAACAGTGACCTGGTCTGCTGAAAATTCTCTTATTTATGGCTGTTCTAGATAATAAATGGGTCTCAGCAGAAGCAAAGACCAGCTCGATGTTATCGATGTAATGCCCGTGTATACAGTAGATGCCCAGAATCTGTTCTGTTTTATAACATCTATTCCAAATGCAAAGACATATTGAAATGGATGATGGCTATAGACAATTTAAATCTACTCTAAATAATACAAGTTCCGTATAGCATTTTGCCCCACTTGGCTGTTTGTACGCCTGAATCTACAGTATTGTAGGACTCTGGTAAACTTGTCATCAACTTGACAGCTTGACATTGTGAGAATCCCTTTTTTGTTATTCTTTGTGTTTCTTCTTTTCATAGAGACTAAAATCAGACATCGTTTGTCTTTTGAAAGACAGTCCATCAATCAAGACCAAGTAATTGCAACTGCAAAGCAAACAAAGCAAGAACATTCAGGGATCACACATGTATAGTTGGGATGAGGCTTATGCAACAGCAAGCGAAGCGTTCTGAGAAGTAGCGAGATCCATACAGACAGACTGAATATTTGACTATTTCTCTTGATTTTTATCTCCATGTGGTTGGAAGAGGAGGTAAAACTCCACTGAATGTTGCTTTTATCATCAATGCTAGGGTGGAAACCATGTTTACTGCATTGGGCTTATATGTTTTGAGCTCAATCAAAACTGGTCCTGTGTCCATACTCGTGGCATTCTCAACAGATTGTCACTCAAAACGTTAACTAATCTTTAAATTTTTTTTACCTGTTGCGATTACCTTACAGACAGTACACTCAGTTGTGACACCCTGAGTTTTCGTTCTGTAGACATTTTCTCTGTCTGTCTCTCTCTCCATAATGAAACCTATTCCATCATTTTGCCTATTTCCCGCGGTGACATCGTCTGACTTCTTTTAGCTGATGGCAGTTGGATACCGTGTCCCCATGCTGAGAATGTTTCCGTTGCATCTTGCCAGGCTTAGTCAATAAGTGCACACCCAATGAATAATGTATAATATAATCATACATTCATTCATTCATTCATTCAGTCATTCATTGCTGCAGTAAATCCCACATCATAGTTAACATATAGGATAATGATGTCTGCTATGTTCAACAACAAAAGTAAAGCTCACCATGAATTGAAACAGTAATGGCAAGATAAGTGGAGCACACTTCACATTTCAGTGTCTGTTAAGCCTTGATTCATGGCTTCATACTGTATCTGGAGAAATAAGATAAGTCAGAGTAATGACTTTCACAAGGCTAGTGTGTCTCAAGGTGTTGGTGCCTGTTACTCCATGAACATTGCGACTATGAAAGACAAATGCATCGGAGAACCAGAAAACCCCTGCAATACACTGTGTCTCTCTCCCTCTTGCCCTCCCTCTCTCTATGTCTCCGTCTCTCACTCGCTTCCTCAGAAACCATGCCTCACCTATATAACATGCGGACACTACCCTCTCTGTTTTCGTTTATCTTTCGCTTATAGCTTGGCTCTCCACCAGCCATGTAGTTGATAACGCACTCTGCTGAAGCATTGACCTGCGTGACTTCATCTGCACCTCTCTGAGTGTCTGTCACACTATGATATACAACACTAATCTTGCAGCATGGGTCAGGGCGCAGTGATCCTTGGGGTGAGTGACTTTTTTTGTGGTGAAAGTGATGAAAGAGTATGACACGACATAACATCTAAAAATGCTTTTGGAGAAATGGAGAGCCTGAATGCAGTAGCATCTCGCACACTGTTAGATGAGTGTTGCCAGGACAACGTCGCTATAAAGCATCCTCTGATAAGAGACAGAAATGTTGCGCAACAGAACTGTGGCATGACAGCGCGTGTGTCCATGTGTGTGCATGCGTCTGTATGTGAATATGTGTGGGTATCTTCAGTGGACATGTGGTCAGTGGGCTGCATCTTTGGAGAGGTGATAAGGGGGACAGTGCTGTTTCCTGGTATGGACCGTATCCTTGTGTGGTCATCTCTGTCACGTTCCTTGGCTTAGTCTGGTTTCAGTACTAATGTTGTTCAAGGACCAAGTTTCTGTTAAGGGGTGCTGCTTTCAAGATGCTAATGTCTCTGAAAACTCTTCAGAGTAACGCATTTGGTCTCTTCACTTAACACTGTAGTTTTGAGAGTAGAATCTACACCCACCGAAATGATTGAACGTACTGCGGATCCCAACATTTAAAAGAAAGCCCATTTAGACATTAGCTAAACTGCAACATAGACAAAGAGGAGATGGATGAGTGCCCTGTGTTTCAGCAAGATGAGGTCATTCAGAGCTGTGGCTCCCAACTGTCTTTCCCTGGCAATCGTCTGGGAGAATGCGGATGGGAGAATTCGGAGAGATCGGCATTCAAAGTGTGCGGTGGAAGCAGTTGAAATGTGCTGAGAGGCTGTGAGAGCAGTTTGCATCGCTGCTGATACAAGCCTGCCCAAAGCAACCGCACACAAAGATGCTCACCGCCACAACCACATGCAAGCGAATGTGCATAAGTGACTGATGTTTTTGTCATGACATCACTTTTTGTCTTTGCAATCCGAAAGTAAAATTCTGGTAAGGGAGTTCATCAGAAGGTCTGCCCCTATGTGACCCACTTCCCACTTAATAGGTCAGCTAAGCTCTGTGTGGGGAACAATGGACTTCAAACAGCCGACAAGGCAAACACTGAATTAATGAATGTTAATGCCGTTAGCTTAATGTTGTTACAGATCGCTGTTTTTGCACCTTCAGGGCTCCCACATTGAACATTATGAGTCAATTCAATGGATACAATAGCGCAATCTGTGAGAATGCACTGCTACCACCATTGCTACGCCACATCATTTACATGCACAAAGAGGAGCAGAAATTATTAAAACATTAAATAGAAAAGGGAGCTAGAGCCAAGAACTTAATCCTCCAATCGATCCTATGGGGTATTCTACTTTGTTCGTATGTCTAAGTAGATGTACGAATCTCCCCCATCATGTCACATCGGACCTTTTTTGAATTAAGACAGACAGGCACTACATAAGAAAAGACATGAAAAGGGGAGATGAAATCGATTGTTGGATCTGTTTCAAAAGCAATTCTAGCTCCATGGGTGTTTTTCCTTAATCGTGCATGAACCTATCAGACATTGACCAGTGGAACAAAGTGATCGAGCAGCTGGGTACACCCTCACCAGAATTTATGAAGAAGTTGCAGCCCACAGTGAGGAACTATGTGGAGAACAGGCCAAAGTATGCAGGCCTTACCTTTCCCAAGCTTTTTCCTGACTGCCTTTTCCCCGCTGACTCCGAGCACAACAAACTCAAAGGTGAGGACTGCCACAATGTATGATGTTTTATGACCTGTTTCCATCTTTGAACTTTTGAATTAATCTGCATAATATACATGTCTACATGCTCAGAATGTGATGGATTTTGTAAGTTAAGTGCGGATAGTCATGCAAACCTGATTCATGAGTTCCTCTGGAAAGTACTAACAATCCTGCTATTTGTCTTAGAGTTTCAATATTTATCGTCAACCGCTGGTGTGTAGTCATTTCGTTAGCAAGACACATGTTAATTCTTACAATGCACTGCAGTTGCACATGAGAGTCAAAGCAACTGGAGTCCACTCTTGTGTGGAAACTGTCTTTAAATGCCTGTCACTACTTTCTAAGAGCTCCACATCGAAGGTGTTGAACGTCAGCACAGCTCACATGTGCACACAGGGTTTCTTTGTGTGTTTCACTGCAGTGGCACCACTTGGATGTAATCCATCCCTCGCATTGCCAGTAGTGTTTATACACCTCACATCTAATCTTCGTTTTGATCTTCCACTCGGCAGTATAACTGACACATTTGAAAGACAAAGAGAAAATATGACTGCTCAGTGCAAAATAACATTTTACACAGATTAGATTTCAGGCTGGACATGCCCTTACTGTCCTTGCATGTGTGTGTGCTGCTGGTATTGCAGTCATGCAGGCGCGTAGTACCTGCTGTAAATCAGAATGGAAATCTAAGGTGTGTCGAGTAAGTGTTTTACTAAACCATGAAGCCGCCACTGTCGTCGTGTTAACTGCCTCTGCTTTCAAGCGCATACTTACCTGAGACTAAGGCAGGGCACGGTTGGCTGAGCAGTGCCGCATTGCCGCTTAGGGAAAACTCGGTCACATGATGGGTGATGGTCAGTGTTTTCGGCCAGCAAAGTCAAATTATATGCGTCATTCTCTCAAATATGTAACAACACTAAACACTTAACTAAACTACTGATTTAACGAACAGCATGTTTCTGATTTTGGATGTAGGTCATGAAGTTATGTTGTATTGCTTAGCTTCTTCAAGTCAGACGTATTGACCAAGTTTCATCCTGTGAACCAAATGCAATGCAGCCAAGAGGGACTTGATTTATCTCTCTCTCATTTCGTCTCCTTTGAGAACAAGGATCTATGGTTCCGTTAGATATGGAAAATTCCTCTAAAAGGTAATAGGATATGCTTTCTCGTCACCGCTAACATCAAAGCCGTTGCCTGGTGATATTCTCATGAATCATTGTTGCATTCTGGCTGCTCTCTTTTGGAGTAATGGTGTCAAAGGGAATGCAGCCAATGAGACAGAGGTAGGAGGATGAGGGAACCAGGTCCGTGCCAGTCTCTCCTATCTTCCTTGAAGTAGGATTTTTTTCTAAAGGCGTGGAGTGATCACAAGCAAGTAAGAAGAAGGCATTAGCAGCGACCATTCTGCAGATTTTCCATCTTGTGGTTATTGATGTGTTGGAGCTGGGGCAGAAGGAAGACTCCACACACGGCTCATTTATCTTTCTCTCAGTTGTTTGTGGCTGAACAGCTATTTATGGTGAAGGTCAGTGCACGTAGGAGATGGAATCTATGTGAGTTAAGGGTTCTCGATTTCAGATTAGTTCATGAGGAAATGGTGGATGGCCTCTCTGTATGTTGGGAAGTGAAGTAACTCATACCAGCTTCTGCATATCCATTACTTTTGTGAGTCTCTGAATCAAATTACACACACAAAACTGTTGGTACAACAGATCGGACTTTGATATGAAAGTATTTGATAAGTCTGTCTGCTTTGGATGGCTGATGCAATTTACTTCCATGAAGTTATGAGTTGATGAATGCACTGCATTGCCCAATTTAACTCTATGTCTTGTCTTTATTGATTAACCAATGTTGATATCAATGTTGATAATTTATACATGTACCTAAGATTCTTCAGTACAAATATTGGTGCAATTTGGATCTGTCACCAGGGGAAGTTTCTCACCTTGTTCTGTTTCTCTGACTCCTTCTGTCTATCTCAATCTCTTTCTACCTCTTCTCATGCCCTGGTGAAGGCACTTAAGGGACTTTTCTTGCATCAAAATGTCAGCAGGATGTTTTTTTTCCCCTGAACAGCTAGCCAGGCCAGAGACCTGCTGTCTAAGATGCTAATCATTGACCCTGCAAAACGGATATCAGTGGATGAAGCCTTACAGCACCCCTACATCAATGTGTGGTATGACCCAGCTGAGGTGGAGGCGGTGAGTTCTGGCAAATCCTTATCTTGATAATGCTAAATCCAAGATTAGAAATACGACTGCGTACAAATTATTATTGTTGCTGTTGTTGTTGTTATTTTTAATTTAAAAAATATTTTTATTAAATACTGTCGCTAACAGTAATAGTAGCTGTAATAATAGTAGTACTGGCAGTACCAGTTGCAGTGGAAGTATTAATCTGGAGTCATAGTAGCTGTGATAGTGGCATTACTGATATTCTATTGAGCCAACAGAAACGTTGTGTGCTGAAATTCAGTGTGTCTTGAAAGCATCCACAGCGCTTTATTTTTTCTGCATACACACAAAACCTCATAATCATAGTGTGACAAAGAGTTTTATTGATTTTTTTACAGAAAAAAAAACTAATAAATCACATGCACAGAAGTATCACAGCCTCTCTGCAATAGGTAGTCGATGCACCCTCAGCGGCAAGTAGAGCCTCAAGTTTTGGACGCCTTTCAATCCCATTCAAGTCTGGGCTTTAGCTGGGCCACCGTAATCAGGAGTGCTCTAGAGCAGGTTTTCATCCAGGATGTCTCAGTACATCGTAGCATTTATCTTTCTGTCTATCCTGACTAATCTCCCAGTTCCTGCCTCTAATAAGCATTGCCACAGCATGATGCCGCCACCAGCATGCCTCACCGAGGGAATAGTATTGGCCTGGTGATGGGGGGTACGTGGTCTCCTCCAAAAATTATGCCTGGCATTTATGCCAAAAGTTAAATCTTTGTCTCATCAGACCGAAGAATTTAGTTTGTAATGGTCTGTGAGTCTGTCAGGTGCAATTTGGCAAACTCCAGGGGGTGCCCTGTGCTTTTTGTTAATGGAAAAGAGTGGCTTCTACGTAGGCCTGGTTGGATTGATTGCTGCAGAGACAGATGTCCATCTGGAAGGTGCTGGAGCTCTGACACAGTTACCATTGGGTTCTTGGTCAGCTGGGTCCCTTCTCCCCCAGTCACTCAAGGAGGAGTCCTGGTTGTTCTGAACTTCTGCATTGTTTAGGTGATGCAAACCACCGTGCTCATTCAGACCTTCAAAGCAGCAGAGATCTTTCTGTGCCCTTCCACAGATTTGTACCTCGAGACAATCCTATCTTGGAGGTCACAGACAATTATTTTGACTTCATGCTTGATTTGTGTCGCACCTAATATAGGTCAGAATGTGCGCCTCTCCAAATCCTGTCCAATCAACTGAATTCACCACAGGTGGACTTAAGAATTAATGCTGCCTTCCAGCAGGGAAGGGAACCTGTGAATCACGACTTCAAAGTTACGAGTCACGACTTCAAACCGTTCCAGGCACCACCGTCTGCTATTGGTCCGTCATTTTAGCGTGCAAAAAATACACTGCGTGATGTAGAACGAGGAAATTGGAGTGCTTGAGTACAATCTAATTCACAAGCGTGAATTCACGGGTTTGGCTGTAGCCCCACCCACTTTTAACCGCTAAATTACCAGTTACGAGTTGTGGAAACATCTCAAGGATAATCATTGCAGGCGGGATACACATGAGCTCAATTTTGAGCGTCATGGCAAAGGCTATAAATACTTATGTGCATGTGATTTCTTAGTTTTTATTTGTTAAAAAAATTACAAAAATCCAAAGTAAAAAAAGAAAAAATCCAAATACTTTTCATGTTTTGATCACATGGTGTAGTGTGTGGAATTCTGAAGATAACAATCAATTCAATCTATTTTGGAATAAGTAGCTGTAAAAAAGCAAAATGTGGAAAAAGTGAGATGCTGTTTGTGGATGCAGTCTATAGAGGATTTTAGAGATGTAAAACATACTGTATGTATTTCCGCTTGAATGCCATAGTTTTGGTCTGATCCATACTGTTTTTCTAAACAGTGTAATGGACAACATAATCTGCTATATTCCATCTTTTATCTTCATTCTCCACCAAAGCCTTATTACCATGATGGGAAATGATGGCAAATAAAACGTCAGTTATCGTGACTTTCACATACTTGTAAATATAGTGCCGAATGTGCAGTGCACCTACACCTGCAATCTGCAGACATCGTTGTCATTTTATTCACCAGATGCTGAAATTATGATGTACTTTGGCTTATACAGCTATGAATACACTGTAAATGTCTGGTGTGCTTACGCCTTTAGCCCCCACCTCAGATCTACGACAAACAGCTGGATGAAAGAGAACACTCGATCGATGAGTGGAAAGGTGGGCATTTCAACATATAAACCCTATATATATATTTTTAGAGAGAGCGAGAGAGGGAGAGAGAGAGAAAGAGAGAGAGAGAGAGAGAGAGATATCTTCTGTGTAACAGTTTATGCATGTTTTCATGCTTCACCCCTGGCAGAACTTATCTACAAAGAGGTGATGAATTTTGAGGAGAGAACGAAGAATGGCGTTGTGAAGGGACAGCCTTCACCTTCAGGTACTCTCAGTGCATAACCCTAATCGCTCTGTAAGTGAATTTACTTCAACCTTACTGGAGTTTCCATTGTAAACAGAGAAATTCATTGTGCTGTTTGACCATGTGTCTGTCTCATCCACGCTGCTTTGGACATTTTTAATCTGACGGACTAGTCATATATGTGCTTTGCAAAGATATTTAACTTTTCAAATATACTGAACGAGTAAAATGTGCAAATCAGGTTTGTGTATGGACATATCATGTTCTGAGGCTGGGGTCATTGGTCCGCGTTTCACTCGATCATTCTGAGCCAAACACACCCTCATGCTGCTCTCAGGCTTCACCACCATGGGGCACTGTGGAATCAAAAGATTCAGAGCACCAAGTCAAGGCCGGAGGTGGTCAGACATGATCACTTATCAATGTCCCTTTACAGTCTGTGGCTCAAAAGCAGGTTAGGAGAGCAGGGGAAATCAGCACTCAATTTGTATCACGTACACAAGGCAAGCGTTTCATTGTGAAATGCCTTCATGCAGTCATGTTATGTTTGCTGTGAATACAACATTTCCTGCTGTTTTTGTGGCAAGGTATGGGAGATGCCGGATTAGACTTTTGTTTTGGTCCTCATAGACTTGTTTTGTTTGCAGCATATTTTATCTGTGCTCTCCAGATCCTTGTTGTCATGCATGTACTCTCTGCTCAGCTCTGATCGCCTTGCTGCAGAGTTTGTGGCACACCGTACTTCCAGTGTCCTCATTTTTCAACTACTTCTACCTTTCCAGATAGGTGCCATGGATTTCCTCCAGGTGCTCATGAGCCCACTATTGTCTGTCTTAGGAAGAGAAGTACCCCGCGGGTGGCCCAATTTTATGCCGCATTTCAGAGGCGAGGCTTTTGCAAGGAGTACTTCCTCCAGCTGACCACCTTTCATAAGTAATCTTAGCTCTCAGATTGGAGAGTGAACTGACCCAGTAAACTCTGTAACTCTCAGTTTGTTGATTTATACTCGCCTAATCTAACTAGGTTAGTACAGTAGTAAATGGTATCTCCGACGGAGCTCTGAGCCTTCTCTTTCTCTCACTTTCTTTTAAATTGACAATATTTTTTCCACGCACCTGGTGTAGCAGGGTAAAACATTCTTTGCTAGTGGCATGTAGCATGCACAACTGTTCCACAAATATCCTATTAGCTGTGTGCGAATCTTTGACCATAAATTCTTTATTGCAAGGATGCATTCACATCATCCTGTTTCTCTGCCAATTTCCACCAGTCGCCTTGATATTGCCTCAGCCTCCTCTGACAGTTCTCCAGTTACAGCTAGAACTTGGGAGGTGTCTGATTTTTTGCCTGATGTACATGTTTTTGTGCTACACGCTGTGTGTTTTTTATTCTCCTCCCAGTTATTTATTCATATTGACCTGATTGGACAATGGTACAGTAGTTTCCCACTTGCTTGCCTCCCTACAGTTTTACATATGAGAAGACTGCTCTGTTCTGTCTAGATATTGACTTCTTTTGTGAAATAGAAAGCTTGTTGCGTAACCTTGCAGAATTTTCATTTACCAACCACTTCATCTCTTGACTGGTTGAGGGACATCTGCTGGAAAGTAATTGGCCCCACTACATTCAGTAAATGGGGCAAACAGATGTGGTTCCAATGGCACAGCTCAGCTTTTTTTCAGAACAATTCCAAGAGTCTTTTATCCTTGGAAATAAAGCAAGTTGTGTGAAGACTACTGGAATTAATGACAGACATTTGTGCTGCTTTGGTCTGCACTGTGTGTCTGGTCAGCTGAAACTGCTGCCAGTATTCATTAGGCAATTACCTCTATGGAACACACACACACACACACACACACACACATACAAGCACACAGTAGATTTATTAGTTGCCTGCGCATGTATACGCTAAGAAAGTCACCCAATTATCCGTGTGCTGTGACGCCAAGGCAATCTGTCCACTTACCCCCCAGATCCTGCCCATTCTTGCTTTAGCCACACTGACCATTTTAATACTTGAAGCAGCATGTGCATCTGCAGCGCTGTGTAAAAGAGAGAGTGAAGAAACCCAAACAGTTTGGGCACATTATCTTTTTGAAGTTGACAACAGTAATAGATGACAGGATGAAGGAAGAAACAAATGTTGAATGCACTCACCCATTATCAATAGAGACAATATGCCGACATGACAAGGGACCAAAACTAAGAGGGCAACAAATTCAAAGATGAGATATTCAGCGGAACCACTGTACCCTAGCCTCAAACACACTTGTCTCATTGTTGACACACTGTGATCTATGTTGTTGTCTATTTTGTCCAGTTTGCCGCCTGATGGTGCTCGTTGTCTCTTGGTGTAATGGCGCTCCTGTCTTGAACAGGACTCTTTTACATTGTAACCCCCCCGCTGCTGTTGCTTCCCTCAGCACAGGTGCAGCCGTGAACAGCAGCGAGAGCCTCCCTCCTTCCTCCTCCATCAACGACATCTCCTCCATGTCCACCGACCAGACCCTGGCCTCAGACACAGACAGCAGCCTGGAGACCTCTGCAGGACCGCTGGGGTGTTGCAGGTGACTAGCCGCCTGCCTGCGCAATCCCGTGTTCTTCAGGAGGTGAAGAGCCATCCAAGGAAAATGTCAGACAGACAAACAAACAAACAAACAAAAGAAAATGGAAAAGATTAGAATCGGTATAACAAAAACATTTAAAATTGTGAAATCTAAAGCCTGTGCATTGTCATTCAAAAACAGCGTTGGTATTTAAACTGAAACAGAAAAAACAAGATATATGTTAATGATCCTCTAGATGCTTTGCTTATATTAGCCCACATATCTTGTATACGGCACACAAACAAAATGACCAAATGCTTAGACTTGCATCTCCTGTAAAAGTGCATATTGACTGGTTGGCAAGTTTCCCAAACTCCTGACACCAACATCTACGCTTCAGACTTTGTGGCAAGGTGGGCAGATGTTTATTTCCCAATGACTATACAATACCGACTTCATTCCCTCTCCTCTATCCTTATGTAATCACCTGCTCATCATCACCACCCTCATGTAAGGTTGCCAGATTTGTGTGTTTTTATGTGGTTATTCTTCAGGGATATCTCACCCAGAGAAGTGTTCCCTGTGCTTCTGTAAATACTGTAATTCTGTACAGCGGAGGGGCACGCAGAGTGGGACTGACGGCCAGTACACTGGGAGTTTTCTCTTTCTTTTCTTTTTCCTCTCACCTAGCGCACCTTGCCACATCGCTGTCTGCCTAAGTTGCCCCTGCCTATTGCTGTAGTCCTGCATGGTTAGGATTTTAAAAAAAGACGCAAATCTCACTGTATGCTTAAAATGAGTCTGTATAGAAATTTTTGTTTTGTATACGGTTCGAACTAACTACTGCAGACATTACAGGGGATGGGTGTCCGGTCACAGTGCAGGTGTGTGTGTGTGTCGCTGTCTTTGTCTGTGAGAGGAAGGGGTGGGATTTAGGACTTTAAGGGTCAGTGCAGTCTATGGTAAAGCTTGTCTGATTTTGAGACTTAGTGAGAGTAACAGGACTGGTTTGTGTGGATTGTCCTTTTGATTTCTTCTAACTGTGTCTATGATCCACCCTCCTTGTCTTCATACCACTGCTAACCAACAGTCCCTGCATGTCAATGTGAACCATGAAGCCATAGGGGGCTGACCGATTTCAAAGTCACTTCTATTATTTATTTTCCCTGTCCAACGCAGCTGTTGTGTTGGATGTTAGATCATTGTGTCATAGCTGTAGCGGGTTGTGTTCTAAAGCCATGTAAATACTGTAGTTTCACTGTAGAACTTTTCACACCATGTGTACTCTATGTTAATCAAAGCAAACTGGATCTACAGACAACCTAGCAGTAAGTTATGCTAGGGATATTATTTTTATTTATCTTGGAGCTTTATTTATTGATTGATTGATTGATTGACTGACTTATCTTAGATCGATGGAACTGAATATGGAAAGTGCCTTTTGGAATGATGCAGTTTTGCAGAATTATTCAGTATTATAATGGCTTCATCATCTCCTCTCTCTCTCTCTCTCTCTCTCTTGTGTTCGCCCTCTGTCCCTGTCTTCAACTGATTAAGAGCTGTGCTAAGTCTGCAAGGCTCCTGATTTGGTATTTTCATGTAAGACATGAGGGTGCGTCAACATTGATAATGATGTCACATTGTCAACCAAGTCCTGAATTGAGTGGTCGTCAATTTGAAATTCATTGCAGCATAAGTGTATTCACTAATTTTGTTGAATGAGGCATTCATGCAGACACACATATGGTGTCCAGTTTTGCATAAATAATTTAAGTTTGCACTGTCACGTTAGATGCTTGTAATTAAGTAGAGGTCATCATCCGTCACAGGTCCCTCCGCACAGCAGGGAGGGTATTGTGGTGAATTTCATGACGGCCTACAGGGAGGTTTGCATGTATCCATTCTTGTATTCATGTTTTCACGTATTCGTCATGTTATACACACAAACCAGAATGATAGATAGATAGAGGCATAGATAGATAAGTACCTCATCAATACATTTTCCCCTCGTGAAATTTTTAATTTTCGAACAACTCCTATATAAAGGATTTGTGAAGAATTTTCAATTACAAAGTCTTCAAGAAAGAAGGAATTGATAGTCTATATGTCATTCATTAGTGTTTCCATTTTCATTTGACTTGTATATTGGCAAGTTGTCGCATCTCTACAGTCTCCATTCATTTTTTGGAACACTTACAAGAGCACATCGGGGTTCAGTGATATCATGAAACAATCTTGGGTGGTGCTGATGCAAGATGTCACAGTCTCTGACAATCAGGTGACCTTGTAAAAGAGAAATCTGCCCTCCAGACAGCGGACAGTTGTCTCATCACATCCCCAAAAGACAACAAAAAACATGGGTGATGTGTCCGTTTAAAAGGTCTTAGTAAACGCCACTCATAGACAAATATTACAAGACTCACACCACCTGTGACTGAAGGTAAAATATTGTGGAACACACATGATTGTTGCATAGTTAAAGGGGCAGGGTGACAGCACCTTCCATGCATTTGTCCCCTATTGTCATTTCTCTCCTGATCTCCGGCTGCAGCACTGTGTCTCTCTGCATGGATTCTGCAATGCAACTTGCTGCTGTAAATTCAATGGCTCACCTATCCCCCATCCCGCCTCCCCCCCAAAAAAGAAAAAACCCACAGCACAGTCGTGACTTTGTCAAATCTCCTTTATGCTTGTGACTCGTCTACAATGAAACACGTCCACATAGGCGAATAGCATCCATCACGGAGCAGAGGGTGGCGTCTCCGGTAACAAGGCTATGGGTGAGCTTGGCTTTCTGTTCACGGTCTGGTCAGCAGGAGAAGTGTGTGTGTGTGGGCATGGGAGGGTAAGGGAGGTTGGCAATCTTTTAAAACAGGGTGCGGAACTTTTCAATTGCTTGTTTTTGAAAATGTTTCAGCTGAATTTCTTACCACTTGGGGTCTAGTGAATGTATGGGCTCCCTACACCCTCAACTGTCAGAGCACTGTCTCAAGGTTTTCTACAGGGCATTTTTAACCATAGCAACCTGTTTTCTTTTGTACAAAAGGTACACAATTAGAACCATATTGAATTTCTTTTCTTGAATGTGATTAATCTTTTGATAAGATGCCCCTCCAAGAAACTCTACTTTCTGTCTTATTTAACGCCAAACGCCTGACATCCAGTAGATTCAAATTCAGAGAGGAGGGTTGCAGTGATGAATGTAGAAATATGTATTTAAGTTTTTATTACACGCGTTGTTGATGTGAGATTTCAAATAAACCAGCAGTAGACACTTGCTTTGAGGGAAGGTGTGATTTGGCATTTTTACCAAAAAGGTGTTGTTTTTCCTCTGTGTGTATTCCATATAAAAACCTGACTGAAGTGTGAGTGCTTTTATGTTTGTGGGTGGTAGAAGGGTATCTGAAGATGTAGGAAGGTGTCAGGTCCAACATCTCGCTTATTTTTCCACAAAGGGAAAAACTACATTCTCACATCAGCCATTTTATTTGTGTCCTTCTGCCACAGACATAAAATATTGATTAGATGTCACAAGTTATGAACCACATCTTGTACTCAAGCTGTGCCAACACAAAATGATTGGTCTCTCCTCAGCACTTGTGATTTCCAGCTCGTCTTTGTTTTTGTTTCCAATAATATTGATATTGTACATAACGAAACAATCCAACAATGCAATAAACAATTATTGCACTCAGACAGGGAGGCAAGCTATAGCAGAGGTCAAACAATGCGTGAAGCAAAATGTTAAGACCTCAATGTGAACGAAAATATGGAATCTAACGACGAAAAACCCCTGTACAGCTCATCTGAATCAGGTGATGTTGGTCTTTGATTCTTTTACTCTTTCTTCTTTCTCCTTTCTTTTTCTCTCTGTGCCGTTTCGATGAATCATTCTTTTGACATTGTCAGGTTGAAAATTGTATCTTGTTTCACGCTGATCTTGAAGCTTCAGGCTTATAGCGTTTCAAATAAAGTCAAATAAAACAAATGCAAAAGAAAAAGAAATTGTTAAAAAATTACTGAAAGCTGTTACTGTAAACACCCAACATTTTAAAGGAACTGTGTATGTAAAAATAGTATATGTATGTGACTGAAAATAAACAAAACCTTTGACCTTGGAAAATTCTTGTCCTTTTATTGAAAAATTACCCAGCAATATATATACGCCATCTCCTCTGACCTCAGGGATTATTCGTGTTGGATATTTGGTTTATTTGGGAGTCCCACACAATTTTTCTTAGTACGAAATTAGACGTTTTTGTAAAAATCAATTCCTTGTCGTCTCATGAAATGTCATGAGGCAGTGCGCCTCAGAGCACAGAGCGATGAACAAGAAAACACAAGATTGTTGCTTTTACACTGGACTCCTCCCATGATGCTGAGATGTCTTGGGGCACGACTCTATACTCGTAACTGTGTCCCTAGCTCTTTACGATCTTGTCCAAAACAACAAAAACAAAGCAAACAAAAAACCAAAAACCCAAATGGGTCAAGTTTAGAGATGCTATTTCTCTCATCATACATTAAATATAACCAAATCAAATCTCTATAGGCCAAATAATGTAGGCTTTGTAGAAGCTACAGGACTCACAATGGATATCAAATATAGATGCAATACCTCCCTGTGTGATATGACTATCAAACAATTAGTATTTTAGGTATTGTGTTCTTTGTCGAGGTATTGTCATGCTCACTCTCTTACAAACAGTATCAATGCAAGTAACAAACATAGTCAACAAGTAAGGACACCAACATGAAAATCCACTTTTATTTATATTATGTCGTTTTTAACGTTTTTTGTATATCAAGTATCATGTCATGAAAATATTCCACTATCCCAATCATACTCTCTGCGTCCACACTCTGCTCCTCTGAGTGGAATTCACCGTACAAGGCGACAGCGTCAGCCCGGTTTAAACCTATTATTTCCCGGTGACGGGCGCAAAATGAGAAGCCCGTGCCCCCCTCACTCTGTTGTTCAGGCACTTTTTGTTCATCTGTCTGCACATTCCAGAGATCCTGCAATGGCCAGCAGCAGGTTGAAATGAGTCCCTGGTCTCCACAGGGAAAGTAACAGCAACAGTCCTGTGAGACTGCCAGCGTACGGGAGTCCGGCCCCATGTCCGTACAGATCCGAGTCTTTTGTACCCACTGAAACATCCATATCATGCGTAGACATTTTTGTTTAAAGCTACATAAATACATTGGATCGATAAGCAGACACTTTACAGACGTTTGTGTATTGTTATTAACTGATCCTCATAGACTCTGAAATACATGCACCATCATGCTTTATGCCATCAACGCGGACACGTCCAATGCACAATTTCCCTTTGGTTCACAGTAATGAAACACAAACACAATAATGTGCAAGTATTTTGTAGCTATAGCATTTCTGTGCTAAGAGGAGTGTCAAATAAGGGGGCTTTGCTGGCATGCGAAATTCAGCATGTAAAAACAATTCAACACAGGCTTTGACGATGCAGACGAAGACAGGAGGGCAAGAAAATTGGCAACTCTAAATATAACGATGTAACGAAAAACTCCACGGATAAAAACTAACACCTTTAACAGCATTTTAAATGACAGTGTGGAAGCCAGATGTGTGCAGCACCTACTTTAATCCAGAGCACCAACAAGAAGTTACACCAGCGACTCTGCACTTTGCTATCTGCAGTCCAAAAGCCTGTCATAACTGTTAATCCATGCTGAATAGCGCCTGTTCAAGCCCCCTGTGGTGAATTTGATGCCGGCAGTGGGAGTAGAATTCTTCAGAAGGATGAACTTGCCTAACTTTCGCAAACTTAAAACTATACATTTGGGACAGACTTAGTCCTGTTGAGAACATCAAAGTTTCCCGCTCTATTCACATAGAGCAAACTTTCTGCTCAGATGCCTCAAATTTGTATTAGAATTTGTAGAAGTTGTGCCTGCATTTGTGCAACTCAGCCTTTGAATAAACTCCATAACAACGCCCCATATTACCTCAAAACGTGCCATATTCCTCTGAAAATGCTCTCAACCACAGTGCAGACTATTACAATACAGAATATTTACAGTACAGGCTCTTTTTTGGTCATGTAGTTATTTGCAATGCACAGAAGCACAGAGACATACAATATACAGAGTTTTCACCATACGATGCACATTTCAACTGACAAGAGCATTCAGTTCTGGAGTTACGTGCAAGCATCAAGCACCAGAAACTTGTTTTTTTTTGACAGGTTTGTGATTAATTTGACAGACTGGAAAATTTTGTTTACTTTTCTTGACACCCACTATTCACTTTTTATGATTTGTACATTTCTTTTGACCTAGAATTACAAGCAAACAGATTTGACTTTCCACATGTCCTCTCTCATGCTCTCTTTGCCAAGTAGACACACCCAGATTAGGAGATGGTACTGCTGTTGTGAACTTCATCCAGCATGACAGCAGTAGCATCTGCAAGGGATACAATCTAAACATAATTCATCTACCTATTCTTGTCATCTAGCTGCTTTAGAAGTTTACATTCATATAAAAGCCTTCTTATCTCTGGTTGTCTATGATAACTGCTTTTTATTTGGTTTTCAGATGCACACATGGTTTACATACATGTACTTTAGTTATGGTCCTACAAGTTATATTTGGATGTTTGCTGTAGTTTTGTAATAGCTTCTGTCAGACAAGGACTGTTGGGATGTGGTATTTTTCTGTGTGCTATTTGAGTTTTCTATCTTACACCTGTTGGCCACCCATCCCTTCTCAAAGACAGTTTTTCTGTGATTGCCACTCATCCCGCACTGCACCATACTAATACATGCCACTATTTTTCTGTCTACTCCAAATGTACAAAAGAGTAGAATGTCACAGAAGCAGATATCCAGCAAATATGTGCTGATTCTCTTCAATGTTGCTGGGACTCCAAATGTGTCGATCATGGGCATTTTTTGTAACAATGTATGATACATCACCAGCTTTAACAAATGGGAGGCCAATGCCGTGTTTCCTCAAGAAATGTGAAGTCAAGAGGACAAATACAACTGCAGAGGAGTTAGTCAATGTACTCGGGAGGGTTGAAATTCTTGATCCGCCACATTGTTTCCCTCATACACTAATGTCATCATCAACCCTACTGGCCGACACATTCTTGCAACAGGGCTCAAAATACAATACTCCACACATGACTCTAATATACAGTATATGGTCCATGCTGGGACAATGACAGGTTCTCTCAACTTATGGTTGTAGTCTGGTTGTAGTCCTTCCCATGTGTGCATTGTCCCATGTTGACACTTTCCCTCAGACTGTCTGCATCATCACTCAATCTCAATGAACTTCATGCTTTGACAATTTGAACACGTGATAATTCAGCCACTTATTAGAATTGCACATCCCTGTCTTGTCAGATCCCTGTACATACCATTAGCAGCTATGAACCAGGACGACGATGACAATTATCATTATCATCATTACTGCCTCTATCCCTCAAAACTCTGGTTGCAGTTGACCAGATGAAAACCCTTCTAAAGCTGCCCTTCCTTTTCATTCTTTCTTTAGATGCTCTTTGAGTGGTAAAACAAACTTCTACAGTGAGCGGACATTTATGAGACCAAAATCTCAAGGGAAGTGTGGACATCGACCAAATTTGTATTTGGCTACAATAGTTGGGGTGGCAGTGGCTCAGTCTGGAAGGACTTGTCTGGGGACTGGATGGTGGCGGTTTGGGACCTAAAGAGGACAGAAGATTGGACTAATGGCGGGAGGGGTTCCACTTCACTGCTGGGGTGTCCTTGGACAAGCGACCAAACCCAAAACCCACTCAGGATGCAACCCCTGCTGCAGCCCCCTCATTCCTCACCCCTCCTCTATTGCATGTTACTGTAATGGTGACTTAGGTGTGTAATTGCATGTGTACAGCATTACGATGTACAGTATGTATTACATAAATAAAATTAAATATCCAGAGTGTGAAGTCTGAATTTCCCTCGTGAGGAATTAATAGCAACTTTCTTCCTTAAATACATCACTAAACAAGTCTTGGATCCATCAAGAAAGATCACTCGTCACTCTGTCATGAATTTCTTTCCTTTTTGATCGATATAAGATTCACACCTGGGTCTAACTTTGGAATTGACATCATTGGTAATCTTGTACCTTAAACTTTTTTTTGTCACTTATTTATCTGTGGTTTCCATCTTATCAAAGCAGAAACCATTAAATGGCTTATGAGTGGTTTTCGAGTCAAACCTAACAAACATCTCTATACGCTGTGCCTGTATAGGTTTGGAATGTCAAGAAATATTTTTTCTGTGTTATCAGTTTTGTGATAATTTGTATTTAACAATGGGTGACCAACATTTTTAGTTCTCGTCTTGTCTTTTGATGATCCATTGTTCAAGTTTGCTGATGCTCAGTTTTCTTGATCTACTCTTGGGCAACAGTTTAGAGGAAATTGCAAATGTTTCTACTTAACATTTCCCAATTGTTGAAAATTCAATCAACATTTCAGAGAAAACCCTTCAGTACCACTTTACCATGACAGAAATAAAACTGGTAAGTGCAAAGAGAAAACTTACAAAAATGCAAATATCACATTTATACTTTAAATATTAATTAACATACATCATACATCAGCTATGTACACGAGCAGACACAGAATTACATGGAACGACAGGCTCTTTGCTTGTTTGGTTGGTTTTATAAAATCATAGGAGACACGGCAGGATATCGGTTTGGTTGGTTTGCGTGGTTGGAAACAGTTTTGCTGGAACTTAACCTTCCTTCCTCACAAGGTCAGGGAGCTGAAGTCAAATAATCTGAATTCTACCAACTGTTGCCCATTACTCCAATCAAAGGAGCCAAATGAGCACTCCATCCAGATAGTGTCTCCTCCGGTGGCTGAGTGGTTTAAATAATGCTTTATTTACTGATAATGTCAGCATTTTGAC
Source organism: Carapus acus (assembly GCA_900312935.1). NCBI lineage: Eukaryota > Metazoa > Chordata > Actinopteri > Ophidiiformes > Carapidae > Carapus > Carapus acus. The sequence goes on along the minus strand of OMPJ01045542.1, from coordinate 10,787 downwards.
ATTTCTTCACGTTAAATCACCCCTGGTGATTTTGGCATTTACGATATTTTGCAAAGTCAAAGATGTCGTAAACGAAGGACGTCCTTCGTTCCCGCACAAACATCCTGCAGCCAATCCCTATTTCTGTCAAATGTTATAGCCTGTTGCGTCCCCTCACTGTATCCAGATGGGGTTGCTGCGATCCGGTCGGCGAGGTTCGGGGGCTGAGGTGGTACTGGTGGCAGTGAGGTCACTGAATGTGGAAAAAAACTGCTCCATGTCTTTCTGCAATATCTGATTGCGACGCTCTGCATCGTCCCGGGCCCGTTCGGCATTGCGCAGCTTGATCTCGGCCATTGTGTACTTCTTCCTCTCCTGGTCCAACTCATCATGCAGACCAAACATTTCTGTTTCCAGCTCCAGATTACGCTGCTCCAGGCTGTAAGGAAGGGCGACAATGAGAGCTGTCAGTCTCTGATACTATGATAGAAGCTAGTAACCTGCACACAAACTCCTTCAGTCAGCATTCAAAAACTATTAAGATGATAAAAGACCAGATGAATGTTATGCTTGGACATTCTGTAAAGCGGTGGTGACACTTACCTCTTGACCCGTGCTTCGTACTCAGCTTTCTGCTTGTTCATCTCCTGTTTCAGGCTGGCAACTAAGCTATGGAGGGCACTGTGGCTGCCGTGCCCATTATTGACTGTGAAACTGTCACTGTTTCCACTGCTGCTGGTACCTCGACTGCCACTTCCGGCTCCATCCTCCACTGCATTTTGACTGTTATTTTTGCCCTCCCCTTCCCCACTGTCACTCGGCTGTGAGAGCTCATTTTCTGGGGCATGTCCGTCCAGGTCTTCGTAGTGTCCTCCGTAGAAGTCCTGTTCGGGGCAGGTGGTGGTGGAGGAGCGGCAGGAGGTGGAGTTGTCTGGTAGGGAGATTTCACAGGAGGAGGTGGACCACGTGGCACTATCCACACTCTGCTTGTCCTCACAGCTGCTACTCAGACAGGTGCTGTTCACTTGATTCTGCTGCTGCAGGTTCTGGTGGTTTAATTGCACGTTATCATACGTGGAGAGGCGATTCTGATTGAACACTTGATCCCCATTAGAACAGTCCCGCATTTTGCTGTCTCGTAATGTGACACAGCCATTTTGCACCCAAAGACCATTCCGGCCATTCAGAGTGCCTGCGACAATGTCGGTGCTGGATATACCCATGCGCGCAAGGCCAGTTCCATTCCCTCCGGTGTTGCTTCCACTTGTCACACTAGTGCCCATTTTTGTGCCCGATCCTTTCAGAGTTCCCTGGCGCCGAGTTTGTATGCTTGCACTTGCAGATATGGTCTGGCTCTTTTCTACATGTGGGTCTGAGGAAGGCGAGGAGCTGAAGGAGCCATTTGTTACAATGCCACTGCCTTTAGTGAAGGCAGGGTTCTTTTTCACCGTCATTGGTGGACTGCGACTTGTGTCAAAGCGGGCCACGACACCGTTTCGAGGACTAGCCGACCGTGGAGAACCAGTGTTATCTACCTGTTGGTGGTGTGGAGGGGATTCTGGTGCTTCCCAGACACACTGCCGAATCACATGTGTGTTGTTGTTGTCAGCGTTTTGCTTTGACGTTACAGCTGGCTTGGTGGGATTCACTGGCCGTCTTGGCAATTCAATGTTGTTGTTATTGACAACCTCAAGCGACAGAGGACTGTCCTCATCTCGAGGGAATAGCACGTCATGGCGGCCTATCAAAACGGCCATCAGTTGCTGGACCAGAACAGTACCTGTCAAGGGGAGCCCACAAGATATAATCTTCAGTCACTTGCTTCAGAATCAGCTATCAAACCAGCAATGGTTGATAGATTGAAGTGCATGCACACATCGCTTAGGTCGACCACTGACCTTCCATTATAGCAACAGGATCTTCAACTTTCGGCCTCAAGATATTTGGTCCAAACACTGTGGCCAAGTTCTGGACACTCATTTTATTCACCCCCGAATACGACTGGACTTCATCAAGAAATCTGAGGGTTGGGAAATATATTGGGTTGTCTTTGCTGATAAAAGTGACATTGTATATAAGGTCTCATGTTCTACATTATGAGATACCTGCAGATGTATTTGAGAAGGTTGTAATTCACAGGAGGAAGGCTTCCCACCAGCGTTTTTAATTCCGTCATTCCCTGTAGACAGAGAATTCTCTAATTGATCCCCTTTCAACCAATAATCACAAAATAATTATTTCATCACTGCTCTTCCTCAAACAGCCTTATCACACAACTGAAGTGTCAAAGATTTTAGCAGGTTAGAGCTCACAAGCACACCCTATCAGGTGTGAGAACACGCATGTGTGAAGAAGACAAAACAGGCTTTAGAAATGAAAATAAAAAGAAATATATTTAGTGAGATGTCGCCTTCCAATTTGGAAGCTGTGAACCAAAGACAACTATCGCCACAGTTGCAATGTAGGCTGAGAGGAGAATAGCTGGTATGGTACTGAAAACAGAATAGGGCTGCAAAGAACTGATGTGAGAGCCATTACCACTTCATCATCCTTGCCAAGCAGCTTAGTACAGGACAGGAACTCCTCGTACTTGGAGAATGGGATGACGGGCTCGGGCAGCTCTCTGAGATAAAGCTTTAGGAGGGATGCTACGGTGTGCACGTCTGTGTTACTGAGGGAAAAACAAGACACAAGGCAGAAATAGAGGGATTAAACACAGAGAGATCCATGGCAACAACACATGTTTCATGCAGGTTGGTGTTGGAGACATTTAGAGTGTCAAAGTGGTAAAGACACGCAAATTATGATTTAACGGTAATCATTAGTTGTTGGTAAACCAGTACACTGTTAAAGTCAATGTGACTTGCTAGAAAAAACACCAATGTTATGATATATATAACCTCAGATTGGCACAAAGATGAAATCTGGATCGGAGGAGATGAATGAATGAAGGAAACTGTGGCCAATGTGGCAGATGAGAAAGAAATGAATAAACAAATATAAAACAATGCGTGGCTGTTCACTACACAATTGCATTGTGTACTATTTGCATGGTACTGTAATTACAATAATTTCAATTGTAATTACTACTGGCAGAGGTATACGGTTAATCTATCTAGTAGTTAGATACTTTTAGGAGGACACTTTCTTGATCCGTTGATTTAGCAATCCTGGAAAAATGTTTCTTATCAGCGTATAATAAACAACACAACAAGCCTCTGAAACTTGCAAACTTCCAATAATGTGAGACAACATTCACTTGTGGCTTGGAACAGTTCCATCTGTTGATCGAAAAATGCAAAAGTATCTCAGCCATCGAGGGCTACATCCTGCATCAGAATCTGAGTTGTCCATAAGACCAGTCGTCTTCGTTGAGAAAATAGGTTCGGACAGTAGGGTCAGTAAGATGACTACTTACATACGGTG